>JAHXRV010010890.1:0-11941 GCA_019904355.1 Psilocybe tampanensis | reverse complement strand
TGGACAATGTTGAAAAGTCACGTGAAAGCGTTTGGCTTCGACGGGCGCTTAGGCCACTACCCCAGCAAGGTCCAGATACGGACAAAGGAAGGACAGACGCCAATCTCATTACCAATGTATGGCTCGTCTCCGGCAAAAAGAGAGATCATAAACCAGCAACTAGACAAATGGTTTGAGCAAGGAGTCATAGAACCATCGCGAAGCCCGTGGGGGGCACCAGTGGTGATTGCTTATAGAAACGGGAAACCACGGTTCTGCATTGACTACAGGAAATTGAATGCAGTTACCACACCGGACGAGTTTCCGCTACCTCGACAATCCGAAATCTTAGCGAGTCTATCAGGGGCCCAGGTGTTGTCATCATTAGACGCGTTGTCAGGCTTTACTCAGCTCGAAATGGACGGAGAGCACAAGGAGAAAACAGCTTTTAGGACTCACCGTGGATTGTTCCAGTTTCGTCGGATGCCTTTCGGACTGAGGAACGGCCCTTCAATTTTCCAACGCATAACACAGGGGATCCTATCCCCCTATCTGTGGCTTTTTTGTCTGGTTTACATTGATGATATTGTGGTTTATTCCAAGAGTTACGAAGACCATATCAACCATTTGGATAAGGTGCTGACTCTAATCGAGAACTCAGGCCTGACATTATCACCGACGAAATGCCATCTTTTTTACGGTTCGGTCCTGTTACTCGGACACAAAGTATCAAGGCTAGGACTCTCGACGCATTTGGAAAAGGTACGCGCAGTCCTCGAACTGGCGAGGCCGTCGAAGCTGGGGGAACTGCAAACTTTTTTGGGAATGGCGGTCTACTTTTCCGCGTTCATTCCATATTACGCGGATATCTGTAGCCCATTTTTCGCACTGCTTCGTAAAGGAACGAAATGGAAATGGGACGATGAGCACGAAGCAGCATGGAAGAGCCTGAAAAAAGCTCTTCAGGAAGCCCCCGTATTGGGGCATCCAATGGAGGGTCGCCCTTACAGATTGTACACGGATGCGTCGGATTGGGCTCTGGGCTGTGCATTGCAGCAGGTACAGCCCATGGTGTTGAGAGACTTGAAAGGAACAAAGGTCTACGACATTGCACATAAAGCGTTCAAAAAGGGCGAGCCGCCACCAAAATTCACAACCTGCCTGTCATCTAAGACCAGGGATGACAAGTTCGAACAGAACTGGGCTGCCACATTCGAAGATACCACAGTAGCTATCGAGCGGGTCATAGGTTACTGGTCCAGGACGTTTAAGTCGGCAGAAACTCGATATTCGACAACCGAACGCGAGGCTTTGGCAGCAAAGGAGGGCCTGATTCGGTTTCAACCGTTCATAGAGGGAGAGAAAGTGCTCCTGATAACGGACCACTCAGCGCTTCAGTGGGCGAGAACGTATGAGAATGCGAATCGACGTTTGGCAGCCTGGGGGGCGGTATTTTCGGCGTACGCACCGGGGCTAGAGATAATCCATAGAGCAGGACGCACTCATTCCAACGTGGACCCATTGTCAAGAATACCAAGAGATCCACCGAGGCACGATTCGCCAATACGAGACGACAGCAACGCAATCGTGATTTCAGCAGTGCTGGACGAAGAACTGGAACGCTCGACCCCAGCGAAGAAATTTTCATTGTACGTGAAGTCTCTGGAGGAGGTTGCAGATGCAGAAGTATCAGCATTACAACTAGAAACCCGGCGCCAGAAGAAGCTGCGAGCGGCGACTGGGGACACACCCAAGGGAACAGTGCAAGAAAATCCGCAGAAGAAAGCGGAGATGCAAGACACGACGCCGACGAACCCTCTTCGAGCAAACACGCATATTCGACTGGATGAGACTCTGCTATCTGACTGGCTGCAGGGCTATGCAACGAGCGCTTCCTTTAAAGAAATTTGGGCAGACGAACGAGCAAAAGTGGACACGTTATCGACAGGGTACCGTTATTTCCGAGATGAGAATGGGTTATTGTTTTTCAAGGATGCAGACTTCCAACCACGGCTGTGCGTGCCAGAGACCTTTCGACGACGACTCTTGGAACTGGCTCACGAATCAGCGGTAGAAACGGCTCACTGTGGAGCGGAGAAACTGTGGCAAAGGCTGAGCCCAAAGTTTTACTGGAAGCGTATGAAGGCCGATCTCGTCCAATTCTGTCGAACGTGCGACACTTGTCAGAAGATAAAGCAATCGAATTTCAATAAGTACGGCTATCTAATCCCTAACCCAATTCCTTCGACCCCATACGCTTCCATTTCAATGGATTTTATCGTGAACTTGCCAATGTCAGGAGAATATAACGCGATCTTAGTGGTGGTGGACAGACTGACGAAGCACGCGAATTTCATACCTACGACAACAGGGTTGACGGCGGAGGACTTTGGCCGTCTCTTCGTGCGACGGATTGTGAGTCGATTCGGAATACCAGAGAGCATAATCTGTGACCGAGACCCACGATGGACGTCGGATTTTTGGAAGTCAGTGGCAAAGGAGTTGAAATCAACGATGCTCTTCTCTTCAGCGCATCACCCCCAAACGGACGGCCAGACGGAGATCTTGAACAAGTACCTAGAAACAATGCTACGCGCGTACGTGGGAGGAGACAAGAAGGATTGGGTGGACTGGCTGCACTTACTGGAACAGGCCTATAATTCCACAGTTCACTCATCGACCGGCTTAGCTCCTTTCGAATTGCTTTTGGGGTTTATACCACGAACGCTGTCGGACTTTTGGCCAGTGCCACGGAACGGAGGGGTCACCAGCCATCTAAAGCGAGGGACAGCGGAATTTTTGGAGACGCTGCAAATGCACAGAGATCTAGCGCGTCAAGCCATCGCGAATGCTCAACACAGCCAAGCGGAGCAATATAACAAAAGGAGGAAGCCGTTTCCGTTGCTGGAAAATGGGGATAAAGTACTGATCAACCCTCATTCCCTGGATTGGCTAGAATCCAAAGGAGAAGGGGGGAAGCTGGAGCCGAGATGGATAGGTCCGTTCGAGATCTTGGAACGAGTGAGCACCAACGTCTACCGATTGAGTTTGCCGGACAATTACCCAGGAAATCCGGTATTCAATATCAGCCATCTGAAGAAATACGAGGAGGGCGAAACAGAGCCGCCTCGCACGCTGATGCCCCAGAACGAGAGGCGGAAAGAGGCCAATGAGGAATACGAAGTGGAGAAGATAGTCGGCCATAAGTTCGTGGGGAAAGATAAGACATTGAAGTACCTGATTAGATGGAAAGGATACGGCCCCCAGTTCGATCTTTGGGAAGATGGGAAGGCCTTGCGCAATGCACCTGTCATCCTGAGGGAATACAGGAGGAGCGCGGGGTTGTGAGATGATCAGGTGGTAGGAACGAGGGTGAGCCTTAGCGGAGCCACCCACACATGTTCCACACGAGGCGGATAACTCTCGGCATGAACGGTCCGATCAACCTAAGGATGGGAGTGCGATTATCCCCGAATTACCGCTATCTTCGAGTACATCATCTCCTGGCAAAACGAACGCCAAAACCCTGACGACCACCGAGACGCTCACATTACGTACCAATGCGCGCTTGAGGAGACGAACAGGAGAGCACCGCTGAACGCGAAAATATGGAGGACTGGCCTCGAAGGGCATCGGAGTCGCTACCATGACCGCATTGAGGGACTAAAGACAGCGAGACCCGATCTGACCGATAACAAAAAGAGGCAGAGCATCCTCGTTTTGATCCCTTTCACCTGTCGCGATTTTGAAATACTTCCAAAACAGGACGACTACACGCGACTTGGACTTTATATGCTGAAAGGGATGGGGGGGAATTACCCTTTGTTCACGCTCGATCTGCTTCTACTCTGCAAAGGACACTTTGCAGTTGAAGAGTCTTTCTCCCACCCGAGGGTACTTGGGACGCGGAGATGGCAGATTTTATCAGAGACTATGCGGGTAACATCCCTGAATTATCCTCCAACACCGATGACTGGAGTGGATGGTTCGCTTTGAACAGTGACATTTCCTTTCTTCCAAAGAACGCCGATTTCTTCATGAACTACGACATGGACTCTAGGGTTCCAGCAAAGGAGCCAGTGACGGAATCGGGAAGGTATATAGATTTGGACTGGGCTTGCGATGCTGACTGGTATCGCCCAAAATTCCATTGGAGGGGCTGGATTCCAATTGCTGATCCGACCGGTACTCTTCCTTGCCCTCCCTTCCTGGATTTCAGTAAGCCTGCCCCGACCTTCCGACGAAACGATTCCACCTTCGGAGTCGAAACGACATTCGCCTATGAGATCGCCCGCCAATGTGCTAGCCTCGACGCCCTGACCAAGCTGTTTTCGGTCTACGAAATATGGGACGAAGAGACGACGGTAGCTCCCCCAGTCTGCGATGATCCCTTCAAGATAGGATCGGTCTCTTATGCAACGGAGGAAGATCTACAAAGAGCGGTGGCCAACTGTCGACGCGCGATCGCGGATCGGATGGGATGGTTGGAATGGTTCGCTAACAGCATACCGCAAGCCGTTTTGAAGGACAAGATTCAGGATGACGTGTTGAAGGAACTTCTGGACGTCACTTCTACCCGATACGCTCGCAGAGGCTACCTCTTACAGTTGAGCGAAGACTGGACCGAAGCAAACATTCCGTTATGGTTATCCCATTCGATACCGATCTACTATTCATGGTACTTTGATGAAAGCGAGATGCCGAACCTCGTCAGGATGAACCCTCGGTTGATAGCTAGCAATACTTCGAACGAGAGGATATCCCTCCATTATGTGGAGGAGGACGACGCGCTGAAAGTAATGATCTCAGACTCTCACTTATACGACGATTTCTTTCAACCTCGGACGCCTGAGGAAACTCAGTATCATTTGTCTTTCGAATTGGATGCGAAATTCTACATCATAGATTTCCAAGGATGGAGGCGCAGAGCTTTGCCTAGCGATGCTGACCATCTCGTCTACCGCTCGCGCTACTACTTCAGGACAGACTCGGAGGAGGACGGGAGTACAGCAGTGACGTTCTGGCGCTGGAGGAAGAAACCCCAGACCATTATGGCTCGACTTTCTCCCCAACTTTCTCTCACAGGCGACTTCGACGAATCGTTCATCAGGGAGATGGGGAAGTATCGTTACGCACCGAAGGGGCGCTTCCAATACGACTACGAGACAGGATTAAGGCTTGATGGGAAAAGTTCAGGACCATCTTCGGACCAAGGTGCCTTGTCGTTGTTTGACGATAAAGCCGCCTCGAGCGACGACCAGAATTCAGAAGGCATCGTGGAGGAAGCGGAACGTGAACAAGAACCTCCCCGATCCCTCCTCGAACGACTGAATTTCACGGAGAACGAGAACGTCAACCGACTCCGACCTTTTGAATCCATCGCCAATATAACCTCCTGGAGGAATGCAGCACGGGAAGATGAAGATCAGAGACGTTCGGATTCGAATCAGCAATCATGGGTTGTAATTTCTCGAAGGGAAGAAGAATTCGCAGCGAGGCAAAGGGACCCTCATCATCGCAATCGTCGACGGTCCGCGTCGCCGCCTCGTTATACGGCGGTTCGAACAGTTCTCCCTAGGGAGCAACCATTGGCTCTGTTTCGAAACAACCTCAGGAAGATCGCGCATTGTATCACCTATCACCAAAGGCTGTACCCCATCACGATGTATTTGGATTGGAATCCTATCTTGTTGGAAAAAGGAGTGCTGGTTCTACCGGACCCAAGAGCGGAAGTACGAATGCGATATTTCGCCAATTGCATTAACCGCGATGTCAGACATGTCAGCACCCTACTCTCTCTCGCCATAGAGCATCGGTTTTCTTTCAGGATTGCCATCAAAAAGGAGGACATACGGTTCTTCGCGCCCAGGCGGGTCAGCCAAGCAGTACGCGTGCTAGGAGCTTCGCTATACGATTCCAACTACAGGGAGGCCAATCTGACATTCACAACGGCAACCAGCTTCTTCGCGACATACATCGGACAGATCGCGGATCTGCTCAATCGCCCGAATGGCCCAGCGTTCATCGGGTTGGGAGGACCGTGCAGCTGGCTGGCTCATCGCTGGGGGGGGGACGAGATCTTGAAAAGGTTCATGACAGGACCCTCTATCCAAACGACCATATTCGAAAAAGGGGCTTCCGATATCAAGCTTTCAAACCCTCAAGGCTTAGTTTGGGACGACGTCTCAGGACAAGACATCGAACTTCTATTTGGATACGTTCCCCACAACGCAGACCGACGACACGACAGATGGTTATACCCTCCCCCTCACATTATTGAACAGTACTGTGATAATTGGTCAGGCGAGTGGAACGGGGTAATGGAAACCATCTTCTGCTTTATCACGGACAAACTAATGGCAACCCCCTGCGCATGGGAGCCGAAATCTAAAGGCTCTTGGAAAACTTGGCTTAGAACTTACAACCGAGGACGCTACCAACCAGTTCATACTCTGACTCAAGAATACGTCGACGACATCATCAAGGGATTCCGTCTCGTGCGCCTACCTCCTTCATGGAACCAACGACCACTCAGCTCTATTCATATCCCGGAATCTTCGGATGATTAAAGAAAGGTCCCTTCGTTTTTCTTCTCACTTCGCTTCGCTTTCGACTCCATCACTTCATCAAGGTTCGGACTTCTTCACGGCCATCTCTTTTTGCAACAACCGTTTCACTTTCATTACTACGGGCGTTCTAAACTTGTTCTCTCCTCTCTTTTCCAATTCTCTCTACTCCCACTGCCACAGTCCAACGACGGATAGATATTTACCGCTGGCGCACGCCGCATAAGATGACTCGTCATTCGGAAGAACGAAAGACTCTCGCTAAGACGACGTCGACATTCGAGTACTCCACCAAGAAGTCCAGGACTGGATTCCCACGCAACTGGGAATGGGGGGCTCTGTAACACATGTTAACTCAGACTACTGCTAGTCTAGGGACGTAACTCCCTCAATAGTCAGGTATATCGGATTCCCAGTATGTATATTATTTTCGCACTCGAATATCCACTTTAGGTTAGCTAAGTAGTGGTATATTATGTAAGCTATCGTACAAATGCTCGAGGCTAGGCCTCGAGGCAATACATCTCTTTTATCACATCTCTATTCTAGCTTTCCAACTCGCGAAGGTCGTACTACCGACCAAGAGTTAGGAGTTCGAACTGAGAAGGTGCTAAGAGTGGATCCCGCTGAATACCTCGAAGGATACTTCGAGCGATTCTAGAGTTTCCACTCGGTTAACGAGTGAAAGACTCTAACGGTTATCCGCTCTACACCACTGTCCGTCTGAGTCTACGTGGACGTCCACCTAGCACACCCTTACAGTGGTGGACACATCGGTACGTTCCACTATCAGACCGGCAGAGCTGAAGCTATTTTTGATTTAATCACACGACGAGCTTCTTATCGAAGCAATCAGCACATTCATCCTGGATATCACCCGTCAAGCCCACGGAGGAAGGGGGGGAATCCCTGTACGTTCGGGGTCAAGATCACCCGTGAAACAACCAGGACCGCTTCCTTCCGGGACGGCAACACCCCAACCACCACCTAATCCATCGACTCAACCGCCGAAGCCAGTGTGGGCGCAGCCATCAGGCAGTTCGTCGAGACCGATGTCGACGATGACAGTGACAGGTTCAGGAGCGAAGAAGTCGACGAAGGTGTCAGGGGAGCAAGGACAGATGACCACGAACCAGCCAGAGGCGTCAGCACGACGTAGGAGAGGAATGGAAAACGGGTATGTGATGTCCCCGATGTATAGCTTGTGGGTGGAATACAACGAGGATACGGAACGGGAAGCTTCAGTGGCGTCGCGTACGGTGCTGTTAGCTACTCAACCAAATCTGAATATCAAAGACATGGAATACTCGGTAGCGGAGAAGGACGACGATACTGACGGATTTCGCGTCAAACCTGAGGTGTGGGACGGCATAAAGCGAACTATGACTGAGCTTCAGGTTTTCTTGGAAAAAATGGCGAATCTGATCGAAGAAAGAGGGGAGTCTCGTTGTTTTATAGTCGATCCGGGCGATGTAATATCTCGGACGTTGAACAATTCACAGACAATAGAGCAACTCCAGGCGGGGTGGCAATTACTCGCGAAAAGGATGGCAACGGCTCAGAGGTTTATGGATAAGTATATTCAAGAGTATCAAGGGGAAGCTGTCCCGTCATCACCTAAGTCAACGGCGCCTTCACTGCACGAGGAGTTAGGGAAGGAGAAGACTCTGGATCACCAGTTACGCTATATCTACACTTCGTTCCCGAGACATTCGAAAGGCGTGTCAGAGGAAGATAAGATAGCCTTGAGGAAAGATTCCGACTGGGCGGATACAACAACGATAGTTCCCAAATGGTTAGCTAAATTGCCAGGAACGAGAGGTAGTAACCAGGAAGCAACCCCTATGAAAGACTCGAGATCGGACTTGGCTCCGCCTCAGGTCCTTGCGTCGCCGGAAGCAAGCTATGTGAGTGCGAGGAATGAGTCTCTATTTCAGCAACCGGGGACGGGCTGGGACTCGTCGGAGATGGAGATTCAACCCCCTCCATTATTGGGAGGAAATACTCCTTTTAAGTCAAGCCGCCAATTCTTTGGGGGGCAATCAGCGCAATCGACGCCATTCCCTCAGAAAGCGAAGGAAGGAAGTTGGCGTAATCCAACAACGCCGAACATCCTGCATGGCATGGCATCTCCTTCGTCTAGCAGGCCTCTGCCAGACTATTCGCAAAGACAAACGAATGCGCCAAACACGACGCTGCCTGCTTGGCGACAGTCCAGCGGCGCAAAGTCTCATTCGACTCCAATCCCTGCCACTGGAAATAACACTGGATCGCGTAAATTACCCCCAATACCGGAAACTCCTACTGGGGGATCAGGGAACACCGGGAACGGGAATAAGGAGCGAGCGTTACCAGAGACTCCCCAACAACCACAATTTCCGGCATCGTCGTATCGCAATCCAACTTTCAATCCCGCGGCGCCAAAAGAAGGGGCTTCGGGGAGAGGTCAACAACCGCCGGGAGGACCTCCTGATCCTGAGGACCCAGAAGGGCCTCCAGGGAAGCAAGGAGGAGACAAACCCAGAAACAACGGACCTCGAGGCCCAGGGGGCCCTCGTTTCCCTCCAGGGGGACCTCCGAATGATGATTCTCCGCCTTCTGATGATGGGCATAGTAGAGAGGATCCGGAATCCAATGGGGATTCACGGAGAGGGACACCAGGGAATACCCATCTATATGCATATGGGAACTTTATACCGACAATAAAATCGGAATTGAAGCAGGACCAATTACCGTCCTGGGACGGGAACCACGAGACAGCGATCGAGTATTTTTGGAAAGTGCAGCAGTTAGCAGCGCTAGGCGGCTATATTCCCCAAGCATTGGGCTATTGGCTATGGCATAATTTGAAGGAAGGCAGTACTGTCCAACTTTGGTTCGCTATGCTGTCACCCAATCAACAAGAATATATGAGGACACATTACTTGAATTTCCTGAGAGGGATTAAAGAAGGATTTCTAGGTCGCATCTGGCAGATGAAAATGAATAAGGTGTACGAGAATCAGTCGTTCCGACAAGTGGGACACGAATACGAAACACCTACTCGCTTCATCGTTCGAAGAATCATGTACACCCGTATGCTAGTCAACGGCGATAATGGAGGCCCACTGGAGATTTTCTTAGTCATGCAGAGGGCTCCGATTTCTTGGGGTCCGGTCATTAACATAGACAGTATAACGAACACCAGTGACTTGTATGCAAAAGTCACTGAACACGAAAAGGCCCTGATACATGCATCGAAGCTAGAACAGTCGCACTTGATTACGGTAGACAATTTGGCATACACCCTCAGGCGGTTAGGCCTAGTTGACGGAGACGTCTCGACGAAGAATCTCCGTCCAAGGGATTCGAAAACTCCTATCCCCAGAAGCTTTCGAAGGGCAAACTTAGGGGAAATGGGAGAATCGTCGGAGGATCAACAGAACGATAAGATGAGTGACGAGCTGGACAGAGAGGAGGGGAACAACGGCACCTCTTCAGCACAGAGCGATGTTACAGTTCGGGAGGCATTTCAAGCTTTGAAAGGTAGGCCTAGGCCACCGCCCAAGGGAGGTTACCCATTTCAGAAGAATGACCATGTTACGACGAAGATGGGTCGCCCGCCTCCGTCGCCGTGTAAAGTGTGTGGAAGCGCCAATCATTGGGACAAGGAGTGCCCAGATTGGAATGTCTATTTGGAGACAAGGAAGCGATCGGCGAACCTTAGCATTACTACAGGAGAGGAGGAGGAAACAGAGAATTACTACAAATTTGCCTACGCGGCCCTCTTGAACGAAAGGATTTCGTCACGAATGGGCGACGATGAGAAAGACAGGATGCCGGCGGATTTTTTTGAGGCAGTGAAGGAGCTGATAGATGAAGTAAGAATCAGTCAGTCGCCTTTGCGTAAGACCGGAAGGACAGAACCGCCAGCCCAGAGAGGCGTCACCATCGAGGAGGTCGAAGACGAGGACGCAACGCTCGGAAGCAAGAGAGAGCAGCCGAGGAACGGGTATATCATCGAGGAAATCGACAGAGATAAGGGGCCGGAGCCACCTCCTATGGACGAGATTCGCACAGCGAACACAGGCGAACGGAATGGCGGCTGGGATTCCACCTCCGATTGCAAACCGCAGGATAAACAACCGTTACCATCGGGGGTGAGGATGAAAATCCCAAGAGCTCGGAAGACTAAACCGGGACGTTCATCGTTAGGGATATCAGTTTTGTCAGTCAGAGGTCGTATCAATCATGTAGCGAATCCTGAAGTTGATCTTCGACTGGACTCTGGGGCAGACATCACCCTGATATCGGAGGAATATTTGGAGAAACTGCCCAGCAAGCCGAGGATCCTGACGGGCCAGAAATTGAAGCTATGGCAGCTGACAGACGGGGATTGCGAAATGAAAGGCTATGTGCGCGTTCCGATTCTGGTGGAAGTCGACCAGAAGAAAGTAGTCGAAATGGAGGCTGAAGCGTACGTAGTTCCTCGGATGACAGTTCCAATCCTCCTGGGCGAGGACTTCCAGCAAACATACGAGCTTTCAGTTCAGCGCTCTGCTAGTAAGGGGACGACAATATTCTTCGGAGGATCTCCATTTTCAGTGAAAGCAACCCCAGTGGACAGGACCGACGATTTTCTCCGGGTAAAGCGATCCGCGCATAAAGCGTCGACGTCAACCAAGGCCGAATCACATAGCCAGCGCAAGAAACAGAGACAGCGACTGCGGAGAAAGGGCAAGTTAAGCGACTTAATACTGCGAGCGTCAGAAGACACTATAATACACCCGGATAAGTGTAAACTGGTCAGCGTAGGGATGGGCCCTGCAGAAGGAGAGAACGCGGATTATTTCTTCGAGAGTGCGATGATCGTCGACAAGGAGGACAACAGCTTGATCATACCTAACATCCTCTTCAACCCAGCTTTTGCGTTCATACCGGTCTCAAATGTCTCGACGCGTCCACGGCTGATCAGAAAAGGAGAGGCACTGGGTCACCTGCAGAAGGCGGACAAAGTTTTCGATAAGCCAGGATCGTCGGAGAAGCTTCAAGAATTCCAAGCGACGGCTTACGCGTACCAAGCGTTCATCCAGAAAGAGAGTGAGGGGCCAGAAATGGGATCGGACGATAAGAAGGAAGACCCGGAACCGATGGAACCAGTCGACGATATGGGGCCGAAAACGGCAGAATTACCCGATCCAACGATCTATCCCTCGGACAAGATGGAGGAACTCCTAGACGTAGGGGACCTACCTGATCATCTTAAGGAGAGAGCTTGGACAATGTTGAAAAGTCACGTGAAAGCGTTTGGCTTCGACGGGCGCTTAGGCCACTACCCCAGCAAGGTCCAGATACGGACAAAGGAAGGACAGACGCCAATCTCATTACCAATGTATGGCTCGTCTCCGGCAAAAAGA
>JAHXRV010010888.1:0-56764 GCA_019904355.1 Psilocybe tampanensis | reverse complement strand
GGCCGGAGTTTGAAAAACCCATCTATGGCCTCACGGTAAATCCGTACCAGTCTACTTGGTAGATTATCCAGCTTACAGTGAGTCCGGATTTGTTTTGGAAAAAAACCTTGGCATTTCTACTGACTCATCATTTCTCAGAATTCACACTACGAAGATAATCTACCTCGTAGACTAGGGTTCGAGTCTAGAAGGTTTCGAACTATGAACTTTGAAGTGGCGGAAGAGAAGCGAGAGAGGGAGTTGTTGCCGCCGGACTTCGGTCACTGCCGTTGCCGGGACAGGATCAAGTGACCAAGGCGACCCCTGATCTGTCCAGGGTCTACATAACTGTTCAATGAACCTCTCTCAGTGGACCCTTGTGATTTATTTGATATGACATACCTGGAGAATCTCAGGTTTCTGTTTTACCCCGACACTCTTGTCTTTAACTTTCTCAGATACCCCAGTAACGGCAATGCGTATCGAAGAGGGATTTCACCCAGTGAGTCCTTGTTTTCCCTTCTTTAAGTTCAAGTTGTTCTTGTACTCAATTGGTACTCGACGTATCCAGGTTCCATTCGTCGAAGATAATGCGTATCTTTCCGATCCAGTTCTCCCAAGCCTGTTAAAGCGCGTACTTCCCAAAGGGTGGGTAGTGTCTGTCGAGAGTCGGATGAGGCTCACGCGGAGTGTCGGGATTTAACCATAGCGTCCTTGAAGAGGTTGAGCCAGACCTTGAACGATGCGGTCATGAAGTCGTAACTTGTACGTCTTTTCTGGTGCTTGAATCAGACCTCGACATCTCTAAATGATAAAACATTTGACCCACAGCCCTCCGCGAACTCAGTGACAGTGCCAAAGTCTTCCCTCCGAAACTTCTGCAGTACGATCAATGGGGTCGCAGAATTGACGACCTCCAGACAAGTGAAGGATGGCGAGAGCTCAAGGCCATAGCACAACGAGAAGGACTACCGGGGATTTTCTATGAGCGGAAGTACAACGAGCACAGTCGAGTGTACGGTTTCGCGAAGATGACCTTGATGGTTGGAGATTCGAATGAGGTATGTTTCTTTCGTTGTGGGACGAGACCCCTGTTGACACATTTGTCCTTCCAAGATCTTTTGTCCAATGAGTATGACGGACGGCACTGCTAGAGTTATTGAACTCATCGGATCTGATGAAATGAAGAAGGATATTCTTCCTCGGCTCATAAGGTGAGCGTTTCTGAGCCTTGAGAGGTCTTGATGACATCGTCCTTTCAGCTAAACGCATCCTCTAGTCGTGATCCTGCGAATGCCTTCACCTCTGGTCAATGGATGACTGAAGTGAGTGTGTCCAGGCTTTGATTCCCAACCTCCTCTTACATCTTACATATCTTCAGCGTCCAGGAGGTTCCGACGTTTCATTGACCGAAACGACCGCGTCACCGACGGGTCAAACCAGCTCCTACGGCCCAAAATATAATTTGGACGGTTTCAAATGGTTCTCAAGTGCCACCGACAGCGAAGTTTCCGTCGCCCTTGCTCGCACAGGCACCCCGCAGGATGGATCTCGCGGGTTGTCCCTCTTCCTCGTTCCCCTCCGCCTTCCGCTTATTCGCAGCCCATCCGATCCCAAGCCGTCCCCAACAAGCAACAATATCCTCGTCCATCGTCTCAAGAACAAGATAGGAACCCATATCCTCCCCACCGCTGAACTGTCTCTCGAGTCTTCTGAGGGATACCTCATTGGCGGGCTTGGGAAAGGCATCAAAAACATTTCTCCTGTGCTGAACATCACCCGCCTCTGGTCCGCAACAGCGTCGATAGGCAACCTTCGTAAATGCCTCGCCATCGCAACTTCCTATGCCAAAGTGCGCTCCATCAATAGCGGGCGGTCATTGCTGAAGGACATTCCTATACACGTCGAACAACTGGCCTCCGTGAACCTGCTTTATCGTGCGTTGACGCATCTGACCTTGGGTGTGGTTGGACTTCTCGGGAAGGTTGAGTGTGGGAGGGCTTCTGTGGACGAGGAACGGAGGTTGCGCATGCTCACACCTGTGGCCAAAGCCTATGCCGCTGAGAAGGCGTGTGCAGGTATGGAAGAGGCTATGGCTGCCTTGGGAGGGGCTGGATATATGGAAGAAAACGGGTTCGGTCGATCTATTCGTGATGCCCTTGTTGAGAAGTGAGTGCACTCGTCCGTCCTCTTGAATTTTTTTTAGAATTCTATAGGATTTGGGAAGGCACCGTCGTCGTATTGGCTCTTGACCTTGCTCGGGCTGCGTTGGATCCTGGTTGTATGAAAGCCTTTGTCTCCGTATGTTTCTTCTTCGTTGATATTTGACCATCTAATTTGATGTGAAATGTCAGTGGACAGATGAAATTATGAGCTCGTGTCCCTCTGAGCTGCAGCACCAGCTTCAAACGACGATCACTATCCTCAAAGGAGCCATCGACGAATTTGCACCATGCTACGACAAAGCAACAACCAAGCCACTCGTTCCAAGGCCTGCGATCATGTTGGCAGGAGCGATTGCATCCAGCATATATTTGCTTGAACACGCAATATGGTCTTATCAGAATTCCGAGCCAACAAAAGATCAAGACGTCGAGGTTTTCAGAAGATGGGTACACGAAGGCGGAATGGAAGCTGTGGTTCAGGCCGTCAAGAGGGCGAAATCAGACTCGGATGCTCGAGCCAAAATCAATTCAAGGTTGGTGTTTGGCGCGAAGCTGTGATCCTTGGAAATACAGATGACACATTCAAGATATATCCTACACTTACATTTACACTCATTGTATACTTCTGCTATGACGTCGAATAAGGAATTATATGACACCTAGGGATTTCATGAGTATCATAGGTGGCTTTTTGGATGGAAAATGACGCACCCTAACGTTCCCCTTCCTCCCCAGTTCTTACGAGGTGTAAGGGTCAACAATTCTGTCTTTTCTTCGCGCAAAACTCGGATGACGATAGCACGCTAGAAATGTTCAGCATTAGCCGTCTTCAAATGTGAGCAAAAATGCCCTACATTTTCGTTCTCTGCTACCAATTCCGCGAGCGGTTGGAGAGAACTCGTCTTGAAGGATGTTTCGTCCAAATGCCCAAATTTCAGGACAAGATCGCCGCGTGTTAGTGACTAGAAACCATCAGCACTCAGTGTAGCTTATGAAAGTGAGCACATTACCGCTTCCGCAGCGGGGCTCCCAGGTGCGACAGATTCCACTTTGGCGAAAGGCTTCAGTGTCTTCGAAGTTGTCTCTTGAGAACTTGACGATCCCGCGACATCAGGTGCATATATCGTCTCCAACGCTTTGGAAATCTGATCCATGACGTCTTTCAGATCGTTCTTCAGCTCGTTCATCCTTTTTCTCGCGACGCGTACAGCGTAGATATCGATATCTGCCCGAGGAAATCCTTCGGCATCCACCAGAGGTGTCGACATCGTCACATTGTTCGCTTTGAGCACAGATATATGGACCTCGAGCTCAGCCTCGATGTTGTCCTTTTGCGCCATTAGAGCCCGAGCTTGTTCCATTGGAGATTCAGGGTTTGGGAGGGTAAGGCCCATAGACAAGACGACCTCAGACTCCGACGCGTAAGTTGGTGGTTTCTCACAAGGGGATGTATTACAAATTACATATATATGTTCTTCCGAGTCCAAACAGTGATGTAACTCGCCTCTGCCTTTCAACAAAATGACTGGACAAGAACTACTGGTTTGCGGGCAAAGATGAAAAAATTCATGACATTGGACCTGGGAGGAAAAATACTTGGATGTTATACAAGGATGAAAGTATATATAAAAAACGATTCAGCCAAAAAGCAATACGAAAACACTTTTACAAAGATTCTTTTGTGGAGAGCAAGAGAAGAAGTGAAACACATCGATGCAAAGGAAGCGAAGGTCCCAACCGACGCTAACTATGTTGTGATACTTATTCCTGGCCCCATTTCCGCAAGCATTTCTGCTCGAAAGGACGTATACTCCTTGAGGCTCTTTTTCACGATGCATTCCCAAAGACTGCTTTCCGGGCTTGTAGTCGAGTTTCTGAATGTAAGGCATTCTCTGGGACCATTATCTCTGAGATGCGGGAAATAATGTTCAAGGAACCGGGCTACCTCGATGGCCAAGTCGACTCCCTGTGGATACAGTTGATATCTGAAATTCGATTTCACGATCATGATGTTAAGAGTTTTAAGTTGACATGGCGGCAGGGTTCGGGGATGAGACCGTTCTTGTTGGACGTCAGAGGCTTTGCATAATGACAAGTCGATTGGAATCGAGAGATTAGTCAAGCGTGGGCAGTGCTGCGCAAGGATTCGCAAGCTTGCCATGGAAGGCGCCGACAGTGAACTGCGGGAGGAAGGAAGTTGCAGGTCACATAAATTTTGCCATGCACCGCTTTCGACAACTTCGCAAATTTGATCATCATTGGTGGGAAACACCATATTGGACAAGTTTAGAGAAGAAAGTTGTCGACATTGGATAAAGGGGCGCAAGATATTAAGATTGAGATAATCAGCGTCACTGGGTTCCGCCCATGCCTCTCCAAAACTGAATCTGAAGCTTGTAACGTTCCGGCCGATGCGACACATTTCTGCAATGCATTCTTGTCTAATCGCTGGTGTCGTCCACGCGGACTCCGCGCAGCATGAAACGACGCGTAATTTCGGTGCTTCGTAGTGAATAAATTGAAGTACGTTCAGGATGTCTCTTGCGGTGCTCTCGAGATCCAGTGTCTGTAGCTCTCGAAAACCAGGGGGATGGGTTGCTTGAACTTCTCTTCCGTCCCTCGAGGTCGTAACGCATAGCCCAGGACCAGTTTCAACATGCAAATACAGGCGGTGGAGATGAGGCAAGTCAAGGAGGTCTGGACCGAATGTTGTTGTCATTGCGTATCCCGACTTAGACCCCACGTCTTCTCGGAATTGTTGAAATGTCAGGGCAACTACCCGTAACTCCCTCATGGTTTTGAGAGACCCCAGGAGTTCGTGGGACAGATTGCCAGATAAATCGACTTCCTGTATGCCTGGCGCTTTGGAGGAAAGATGCAACAAGAGAGAAGACACTTGTGACCCGTTCTGCAAAAATATTTCGTCGATAACGATTTTCCTGAGATTGCTCCCGTCTGCGAGGAAGATTGGATTGAAATTTTCATTCTGGTGGGGAGTGCGGAATGTAATGGTCTTTAATGCAGGGAAGAGAGGCTGATCGGATGCACTCAAGAGCCGGAAAATAAAGTCAATTGGCATGCTTGAAGGTCGCCATGAATAGATGGAGAGGGCATGGATTTTTCGTGCGTAAAATTTAAATCGTTCCAGGTGTATGGGTTCGACTGCCCCGTGTAACATCTACTTATGTTAAGGTTGAAATGTGATCAATGCCATCAAGTTGCGATTGTCGGGTAGTCCTACTCACAAAGTTGGTGTCATCGTGCCCGTCGCCATTGAACCCCGGTAAAGTGTTGAGCAAGGGTGTAAGAGACACCATGTACCTCCACAAAAAATCGGTAGCAGGATTGAAAAAAGATCGACAAGTGAAGCATACAGAAAGCAACGAAACAGCAGTCGGCCTTTGGATTCGATGGGGAGTGAATCCTGAGTAATCGAACCATGACAATATTAGTCTAAGGAGATCTTCATTTTGAAGGACCTGCAGTTGTGGTGAAACAGACTGAGGAACAACACTGCGATTCTTTGATAAAAAAAGCAGTCATTATTGATTTGGTAGTAAGAGTCATACCTGGTCGTTGACATCGATCCACAGGTTCACTGTTTGAGAGTAGGAGGTCCCGTATCGGCTCTGCGAAAGCGGTAGATGGCAAGTCTGGAATAACAAACGAGGCGACAACTGGCGACAAGAGTTGGATGGATGGTCCACCGTGGCGGTTCCAGTGGTATCCTTCGATAGTCTGCAGGTTCAACCCTCAGCTCTTCAGCAAGCACGGGGAAATATCCCAGGAGAAGGAGTATAGCTTGTCTAGGAGATGTTGAAATAACACTGGAGCATTTGCAAGACAAGATGAGTGATCAAAAGATCTGGGCAAATTTATATGCGCCACGCCCCAAAAATGGTACCTACCGGTATACGTAGGCTTTTGAAAGTTTTTCCCTTCAGTATCGAAGCTGCTTGTCGGTCATAACTGAGATCTGGGTCATAACTGAGATTTTGAGAGGTGGAGGCAAGTTGTCAATGAGTGCAAAATGAGTGAGCCGCCAGTCACAGGCCTAAAATGGTCGAAATGGCCCGGGTGGCGGCGCGTGGCGTAGCCTTAGGCGACTCTTAGACAACATTTGAGCAAACTTGGAGTATAACAATTACAAAAGAAGATGAGAGGTATTGCTAGTATCTCCAAGAGAGTGTCGACGATGGAGGCAAGATTAGCCAGTGTGCAAAGACGATTCCAGTGACAAGTTCAAACCGAGTTGTAAAACCAAACGGAATATTCAACGAGACAAAGTAAATTGTATATGTGACCGTGTTCATGATAACCATAGTAGTTTCAAGAAATGATACTGCTTGCTCCGTCATAATGTTAAATTAGACTCCTTTTCCCGTCGCAGGGACGAGAGCTGACCCATTACCGCTTCAACCACATACCACCACTGGAGGTCACGTTCATCACCGTCAAGTTCAGATAGAGCGATATTCGGGAAATAATGTTCAAGGAACCGCCCTACCGTTGCAGCCATTTCTGTTGCATGATACGTGTTTCCGGGATAGTGTATCGTAAAGTTCCCTTTCGAGATAAGAAGGCCGTCAAGCGGATGATCTGGGGTTCGCGGATATCGGCGTTCTTGTTCGAGAGACCAAGGAGTGTGCCACGTGAAGTCGATTGGAACATTGACAAAAGTCAATTTGGGGCAATTCTGGGCCAGGAAGCGCAAGCTTGTCAAGGAAAGCCCGGCTGCACGACTCGGAGGCTCATTGTAAGAAGGAGGAAGTTGCAAGGTAGACAAATTTCGCCATGCGCCATTTTCACAGAGAAAACGAATTAAGTCGTCGTTGATGGTAATGGCGATATCTGAAATCTCCAAGGAAGAAAGTTGCTGGCATTGGATCAACGGCATCAGGCTATTGACGCTGGCGGGCCCTAGTATGCCAGTGATTGGTCTTGGACCACTAAGGGTGAAGTCATTAACATTCCGACCGACACGACACATTTCCGCTATACATTCTTGTGTAGATGTTTGAGTTGCTGAACTAGCAGGCCGTGGGCAGCAGACTATGCTCCTCAATTCTGGTGCTTCGGGAAAACATTGAAGTATTTTCCCCAACGATGGGGACGGGCCATAGAGGTTCAGTGAGTTCAGAGCTTGAAAACCACTAGCCCCCTTTTTGATCATCGAGGCTGTGTTTCCCATATCATGACTTTCCACGTCCAGACGCAGGTAATGAAGATAAGGCAGATCCTTGAGGTCCTGGAGGACCATTCCGTGTATTGGAGAGGCATGGAACGAAAGGTAAACGTGTTGTAGTGTTCTGAAGCTTTTGAGAAAGCCAAGGATTTCGAAGGGCAAGTATCCACTTAAATCGATGTGGCGTAGACTTGGGGCTTTGTCCGAAAGATGAAGAAAGAAGGACGACATCAGTGATCCATTCTGTGAGGTAATACCGCTGATAGATATCTTGGACAGAGAATTGCCGTGAATGAGGAACAAAGGGTCGTAATTGTCAATTTCGTCGCATGGCGCCACCAGGTCGAGGGTCTTCAATGCCGGAAAAAATGACTGGATACCGGATAAGTTTAGGAGCCGGTGGATGCAATGACCCGCAATTTTTTCGAGAAATGTTTTGATTGTCAATGCTCGGATTTTTTGCGCGTACATTTTGAATCGTTCCGCATGTACCGGCTGGATCACTCCAGTGAAGGTCTATGACAAAGATTCATAAACTTGAGCAGGTTACGAGGCAATCCGAGCCATACTCACATAAATATCGTTCAATTTGACAAATGTCGGCAAGATGTGGAATAAGGGCGTCAGAGAGGTCATGTATCGCCACAGGAGATCCGAAGCTGGTTTGACAAAAGATCTACAGGTCAAACATGCAAAGAGCAATGCTTTACGCGTTGACTCTTTGGGTTGACAGACAACATCGCGAAGAAATATCTTTGGATCGAAGAACGAAAGGATGTGTATGAGGATATCTTCATTGTGAAGGGCCTTCAAATGAGGTGGGTCAAATCTGCATTTATTCGATGAGATAAGCCGTTTTCATACACCTATGAACGCTCATACCTGGTAATCGACGTTGATCCACCAACTTCAGGAGTAGGACATCCTGAGTCTTCCATGAAAGCAAGAGAATACAAAGCGATGTCGAATAGCTGATGTGATTCCAAGCCAAGGTAGATGGGGGTGAATGACGGTGATAATCAAGTCCTACAGGGACACGAGGCTTTCAACATGCTCTTCATGAAAGGGCCCGAAATGTCAATGACCGATCTGACCAATCGTCGAAGCTATCCGGCCGTACTGGTTGAAGCTGAGCGCGCTGATGTAGATGGCGCTCGTCCGCCCTTTTTCTTGCGACGCGTACAGCATATCTGCCCGAGGAATCCGATTCGCCATCCTCCAGGGTGTCGACGTCCGTCCCACTGTTCGCTTTGAGCACTGCACAGATGTATGGAGCTCGAGTTCAGCCTCGATGTTGCCTCGATATTGTCCTTCTTCTCGAGCTTGTTTCGATTCAAGGCAAGACCATAGACAACTTGAAGACGACCAGTATGTGATATATTTTGAAGGCTCTCTATTGAAAGGTTGTTACTTCAGGACTGTGCCGACATTCCCACGGTTACAAGTAATACAACCACAATGAAAGGGAAAGAAAAAATACAAAGAAAATTTTTGGAAAAAATGAATGAAATGTATATTTTGTACAACAAAAGGCAACAAATGACCAAAAAACATTGGTATAAATCGCCATATTGCTTCAGCGTCGCGATGGCGCCAGGCGCTCTGCGAAGGGTCTACTATGAGGTAAGTAGTGAGGTGAGCTCAATATTGAACAAGTCCGCACAGTACTTGGGAACACCGTGACTTCGAAACATGGCCAGGGACATCCATGATGACCAATTGAAGTAAATCATATCCGAATTTCTCTGCGATACGCTTCACACTCGTGTCGGATTCCAAATGTTTGTATTCACTCTCGTTGTGAAGCGAGTTTATAATTTGACCAACGTCCGGAGGATGGTCCCACTGGCAGTCGAACGAAATTTATATACCCAGCCTGGATGAACTCTGTCTCCTCCCCCTTTGCATCGCAAAGAAGAGGACCTCCGAGTCGGCTGTGAATGATCGGTTTTCAAATTCTCTTTCAGTGATATTTGGGAAGGCCCTATACATATATCTTTTTTAACGACACGACAGTTCAAGTGCGATGGAGAGAGAATAAATGATAATTGTCAAACGTTCACCTCAGATTCAACTCAGATTCGCCTGGATCATCGTGTCAGCCTCACTGGCACGTCAAGTTTTTTCCCCCACACATGTGATGGCTTGGCAATTTTGGCTGGTCTCGCTCTACAAATACGCGCCCGTCAAGCGCCCGTGGCGCACATGCGTATTATGGGCTTTCACCCGACGTTCACCCGATGCTCACTTTAGAGCCAGACAGAGAGTGGGCAATCTTGACGATCAGAGACGACGCGAAACAGAGAGAGAGCATGGATATGGATATGGAGCCAATGAGTGCGTATGCACTGATGGAAACATCGATCAACTCATATTATGTATGCAGAATCCTTTTCCGCTCTAAGGGACGAGAGTTGCTCCATCACCACTTGAACCACATTCCACCACTGGAATTGACCTTCGTCATCGGTGTCAAGGTCACATGTATCTCCAACGAGGCTCGGGAAGTAATGTTCGAGAAACCGCGCTACTAGACCAGCCATGTGTATCGAGAAAAACGGGTCTCCGGTATGGTTCTTTGTCTGCTGTTGCAAGATGAAAAGGCTTTCAAGCGGATGACATGGGGCGGGCCGAGGATGTTGGCATTCTTGCTCGAGGGACGAAGGAGTGTGTAGTTTGAAGTCGATTGGAATAGTGACATCAATCAATCGTGGGCAGTTCTGCGCCAGGATGCGCAAGGTTGTCAAGGAAGGCACAGATGTCTCATTGATCGAGGGGATAAGCTCCAAGAGACGCAGATTTTGGGGCCATGCGCCACTTTCGCAGAGGAAACAAATTGAATTATCGTTGGTGGTTAACTCCAGACCTGAGATTCTCAAAGAATGAAGTCGCCGACAATGGATAAATGGACTCAAGCTGTTGGAGCCGTCATGAGCGCCGGGTGTGGTTCCTACGACTTGGCTTGGACCGTCTATCATGGCGCTACCAACCAGGGTGAAGTTTTCAACATTCCCGCTAACCCGACACATTCTCGCTATAAATTCTTGTATGAGCGCCCGGGGGGTTGCTTCCTCCAAGTGACATGTGATGCTCCTCAATCCCGGTGCTACGGAAATACCCTGAAGTACTTTCAGCGACGATGTGGAAGGGCCCATGATACTCAGTGAGTTCAGCGCTTGGAAGCCGTTGGTTCTCCTGCTGATCATAGAGGCCGTGTCGGCCATGATATTGTGGCTGTCTACGTCTCCTTCTAGTATTGACAGATGCAGGGTGTGAAGATCAGGCAAATTCCCAAGGTTTTGAAGGAATGTTGGGACCGCATTGAAACTGGAAATATTGTGCCCAAGGTCAACATATTGTAATCTGCTGAAGTTTTTGACAAAGGCAGAGATTTGGGGGGACAATTCGCCATACAGTCCAATGTGGTGTATAGTAGGGGTTTTGTCCGAAAGATGAAGAAGGAAAGACGATACGAGAGATTCATTTTGCGGAGTGATATTGTCGACATTCAGTTGTGACAAAAGGCCCCCATGTATGAGAAACAATGGGGCGAAATTGTCAATACTAGCACTAGATCCGTCAGGCGCCGATAGACGGAGATCCTTTAATGCGGAGAAGAATGGACGAGTATTGGATATGGTTAAGAGTTGGTGGACGCAATGGTCTGCAATGTTTTCTGGAAGTGTTCGGATCGCCAATCCTCGGATTTTCCCTGTATACATTCTGAATCTTTCCATGTGTATGGATTCGATCTCCCCAGTGAATATCTATGACAAAGGTTCATAAATTTCACCAGACTACGACTGAGCTCGACGCCATACTCACATAAGCATAGGTCACCTTGACAAATGTCGGTAAGATTTGGAATAAGGGCGTCAGAGAGGTCATGTATCGCCACAGGAGATCCGAAGCTGGTTTGAAGAAAGATCTGCACGTCAAACATGCAAAACGCAATGCCGTAAGCGTTGACTGTTTGGGTCCACCGGCACCTCGAACACAGACAACGTCGCTGAAAAACGTATGCGGTTCAAAAAACGAAAAGATATCTATGAGGAGATCTTCATTGTGAAGGACCTTCAGCTGGGGTGGAACAGCCCTCAAATCGCTTCGATAGGACAAGCCAATTTTATAGTCGATCCTGGTTGTTAACGTCGATCCACCATCTTCGGGAGTATGAGGTGGTCCTGAGTCTGCCATGAAAGCGAGAGCGTACGGATGCGATACACAGTAGATGGTGATAATGAAGTCCCACTTGGCCACCGTCCACGAGTCTCTATGTAGTAGGTTTTTATCCTTCTGATCGAGTATCGAAGCTGCTTGTGGGTGATACCTGAGATTTTGAGAGCAGGAGGCAAGTTGGCGAAATGAGTGAGCCCGAGCCCGGGTCCCAGGGCCCAGTCGCAGGCTTAAAATGGTGGCCCGCGGCGCCGGCCCGGGGTGGCGTAAGGAATCTAGGGTTCAGTTCTGAACTTCTGTCGTTTTTCAACTTTTTCAATCG
Source organism: Psilocybe tampanensis (assembly GCA_019904355.1). Lineage (NCBI taxonomy): Eukaryota > Fungi > Basidiomycota > Agaricomycetes > Agaricales > Agrocybaceae > Psilocybe > Psilocybe tampanensis. The sequence continues at coordinate 44,937 of JAHXRV010010888.1, read as the reverse complement.
CTTTTGCACAAAACATATGGATGGTATAGCAAGAACAAAGATATGTTACAGATAATTTACACAATATAGAAAATGTGGCTAGGCTGGATGTCCCGTTCCACAAGAATGCTCAATTTCCTCCTCTTCCTTTCTCAACCGACTCATAGTCGCTTCCAACACCCTCCGTCTTCGTTCTTCGGGTGTGTCGTTCGAGGAAGTTGATGCACTTGAGCCTCCCAGCGTGTAGGCTCTAGCCTCGGCTTCCAACTCGGACGAGGGCTCGTACACATCATAGCCAGGGCCCCCCGAGAGATGATGCGTTCCTTGTGAAACGGATCGCTCATATTCTGCTACTTCGCGATTCAACTTCGAATTTAGGGACTTGAACTGAAGAATACATCAGCGACGAGCAGATATTTAGACCACAAAAGAAATATAGACATACGTTCTCATCATGATCCCCCCAAACATTGTGTGTCAGCTCATGACACAACACTCTCCTGACGTCGGCGTACAACCGGAATCCGTCGTATTTATCAGTCCTCAGCCGAAGCTTGATGGCCTGCCCCGCATTCTCGTTCAATCCAAGGAGATCCGGGTGCTCGTGCGGGGCCAGCTCCGTCAGCAGCCCGACTGTGAATTTGTGCTGCTGCATAACATGTCTGATCGCTGGGTCTTCTGACAACTTTGTCAAGAGAGCAAGAGCAGATCCAGGGTTGGGGAGGTGTTCCAATGCCTTTATATCGTGGAAACGATATTGTAACGAAGGCGAAGAGGACGAATTGAGCGAATTAATAGCCCCAGAACCTGTCGATCGAAGCTTTCGAACGTAAAAGATTCAAACCAAGAAGACATTATGAGGACAAAACACACACACCTTTACAGGAGCCTTCAAAGCTCTCTCCTTCATGATCCTGTCCCTCCTTTGATTTTCATTCTCCACCACCTTCATCCCACTCAATTCTTTCGCAGTTGACCCCAACATTTGAACCTTCACACCATCCTTCAATCCAGCCTGTCCAAGAGTCACTTCCTCAGGACCAACTCCACTAGGGATCTTCTTGCCCTTGTACAGAAGCTTCTGCAGGCTCGGAGGGACCTCCGTCAGCTCCTCGAGCTTCGCATAAAGGACATCAAGAGTCGTATTCGGCAAAAAAGACAGCGTGTGCGTTTGTCCTCGGAAAGCGATGTGCAAGGTCATTGTTGCATCGATGCTCGGAGTTGTTGACATGATACAGTTGTTGCCAGGGTATTTCCTAAGAGTCTAGTGAGTAGGTGGGTCGATCCTGAATTCCGTTGGGTATCTGGATATCAAAGTTCATGTTATAAGAACCAGCTGACGAGGCCCTTCATCGCCATGTCGGAATGATGATGTCGAACCCGAGGCCGATGACATAACGTGATTCCGTGTATCAGTCATCACTGAATAAGCTGTCTTTTTCGAATACTTTCTGGAAGATACACGATGCCTCGCCTTGTCGAGCCAAGGAATACACCATTTCAAAGAGTTTGGATGTCGAGGGGACTGAGAGTAAGTAAGTGGTTACATAACAAAGCGCTTAGAGCACGGCAACAGTGAACACTACCAAAGTCATCCGGGCCGCCTGAAGATACTTCAAGTTAGAACGAATTTATATCCTGCAAATCTCGAGACTTGAACAAAATGAAAGCATCATCTAAGTGAAATCTGAGTACATAAAAAGATTTCTGCTATGACAGCGAATCAGGGATTAGACGGCATCTAAGGATTCATGAAGATGGATTATAATGACGCACCAGAAGGTTAGTTCTTACGAGGTGTAAGGTCAACGATTCCATCTTTGCTTCGTGCAAAACTCGGATGACGACAGCACGCTACAAATATTCCGCATTAGCCCTCTTCAATTACAAGCAAAGATCCTCTACATCTTTTTCCTCTGCTACCAATTCCGCCAACAGTTAAATCCGAAAGAACTCATCTTGATAAAGTCAATTTGAAAGGCAAATTACGGCGGGGAAAAGCAATATGTTCAAAATGTAAAAGCAGGCCGTGGCGTAAAAGCAAATTTGAAGGGCAAAGGCAAAGGCAAAGGCAAAAGGCGGAGGCTTGAGGTGTAAAAGCGTTGTGTGGTAAAGGCATTTCGAAAGGCAGATTAAGGCGGTGAAAAGCAGTGCGTCCAAAATGTAAAGGAGGCCGGGCCATGGTAACCAATTTTGAAAGGCAAAAGCAGAGTCTTGAGGTGTAAAAGCGGGTTGTGTGGTAAAGGCAGTTTGAAAGGCAAATAAAGGCGGGGAAAAGCAACATGTCGAAGGTTTATAAGGCAAAGCGATCGAAAAGCATAGTGTGGAAAGCGTAGGAACCAACTTAAGGCATGGTGAAAGGCGTGCCACATCGCGAGGAACAGAAAGGGGAAGTTAGTCATAAACACAAGAAATTGATGTTAAACACTGACCCAGTAATCCACCCGGCCTTGAAGCGCAAAATAGACCGTATCACGAATAGTGGCCAAAAGAGTCCCGTCGATGCTAGCAATGCTGAAGGTTCCGAAAAATAAGTTTAGGCAGTTGTATTTATTTTGGTTTTTAAGCGATTTCATGATTCGGCGAACATCGGGAAGGTTTTCACCGTCGAACTTTAATGGCTTTTTGGATGCGTAATAGCGACAGCGGCGGGAGATCCCCTCTAGCAATTCGTCCGACGACACTTCTTTCAGAGTCGGCAAGATCTGTCCAACACACCAGGTACGGTCTATCAAAACCGGGAAGACATCTGACTTCTCCCTTTTCGCGTCAATGATAAGAACACAGAACTGGACTTCTGAATCTTTGGTAGGAGCTGTGAGCGTGAATTATCAGTAGGTTACTTTTAGGAAATAGTAAGGAGCCATACACATAGTATAACAAAAGTCTCCAATTCGACACTGTCCTGTACTGGGCGATGGGGGACGGAGAGGAGGGCTGAAGCAAAGCCTGAGTTGAGCAACGCGACCATAATTACTGCACGTGACCAATTTCAAACCCAGACCAAGCGGATAATTTGTCCCGCTCAGGCTTTGTGCCACTATGAGGTTGGCCTGAGGAATTGCTGAGGAATAACCTCAAGCTCAAGAACGACCTGACATCCATCTATATCTTTCTTTTGTTTTCTCGCTAAATCACTTTGCTTGTGAATGTCTTCGAGTTCGAACGGACTTCCCCCAAGTTCTAGTCCTGAAAACGCATTACTTTCCCCGTACAAGAACACGCGCGATCGTGCTCCTTCGAGGCCGTCGTCGCGTTCTTCTTTGAGAACGCATAGTCCTTCTTTCTCGCTTGACGATAAAGGTTAGTTTCATCAAAATAAACTTTGTCTTTGTAGAGGCTGACGACGGTAATTTATTCAATAGTTTCTGTGCGGAATCAAATGTCCACACTGAAGCATAATATCAGACAGCAGCAAGCCCAACTAAATACACTGGAAAACATCGTTCGCAGTGGCCCGCGCCCATATTCCCAAGAACTATTGGAAGAAAGTAGTAATAACATGGCAGCCGCATCATCTTCGTCTTTATCCTCAACTCCACCCTCATCCTACGTACCAGCTGCTCAACCAACCTCCTCGACGACGAAAGTGAAACGCCGATCGAGTCATGACGTCCTTCTCAGCATCGCAGGGCCGGACTCGAGCTTGCCTCTCCCCAAACGCGAGCCGGGGAACGGCCCACCCGTAGAGGAAAACGGCATTCGCGAAGGCATACCCCTCAACTTCGCACCATCTCCGACATCATACAAGCGTCCTCCGAGCCCTACGCGAACTTTATCTCGTACGTGCTATTTATATACATGAGCACCCCTCTGCACGATACGATGATGTTGATGTCTTCGTCCCCAGGTATCCCAATCTCAGCAGTAGGTGCGTATCAACCTTGTTTTCCCACCATCTCAACCTTACCCATCTCCCCCCATCGCACAGGCAACGCCAAAGCACTGGCAGACGAAGGAGCCACGTCACGACCCTCTCCAAACCACTCCAAACTCTCCCTCGGAGACTCGCTGGACACCTCATCGTCCTCACTCCAACCACCCCCCTCACCCAACAAACGACTGTCCCTCACACCGGGCGGAACGACGAAGGTGCTTGCGGATCTCCAAACGGGCGTGGTCAACGCTCGAAATGCGCTTGAGAACACAAAACAGCAGCTCCGGCTGTCGCAGAGGAGTGTGGCTCAGCTCACACGGCAGACAGAGGACCTGAAAGAGGTTAGGGAGAGGCTGAGGCTGGAGAACGAAGGGCTGAACGGCGTGGTTGCGAGGAAGGAGAGGCTATTACAAGAGGTAAGGTTTAACTCCAAAAAGATGATGGCCCAGAAGCTCAACACAACACCACACATAGGTTCTAGAACGTGCACGTAAAGCAGAAGCAGAAGCTGCTGCTCTGAAAACGCAGCTCAAGAGCGAAACGACGACGTCCAAGAAGACGATACGGGAGATGGAGGCCGCGCTTTCCGAGTCGACGGCGCTTTCCCAAAAGTCTGAGCGGGAATACATCACACTTCGAGATTCGCTAAAGAGCATGGGCGAAGCGTGGAAGGTGGACACGGATCGGCTTCGTGAGGAGATGCGGAAGAGGGAGGAGAAACTCGTCGCGGAGAGCCAGAAGATTGGGAAAATGTACAAAGATCTGGTCGAGCAGGTAAAGAAGGCGAAAGAGGCGAAAGAGGATGTGGAGAAAGTCAAGGCAGAGGATAAGGCAAGGAGAGAGGATATCGAAAAATACTGGTCGGACCAGATCGCGAGCATCAAGACATTGATGGAAAAAGAAGGCCGGGATAGTCAAGAAGCGAACAGAATAGCCCAGTGAGTTTAGCCACGTTGTGGCTGCCTAGTCGTTCTGTGAACTAATCTGTTCATTTCTCTCTTCTTTTTAAGGCACTTGGCGGAAGAGCTGGCTAGGCTGCGGAGGTTAATGCAATCCGCTGGTCGAAGAGTCTCAAGTGAAGAAGAAAACGATTCCCAAACTCCAAACCCACCACCATGATGTGTTCCGCGAGTATGATGATTCCCTCCATATATATCCCTTTGCTGTCAAACCCTTCCTTATTTGCTCTCATTCGCCTACATGCTGTCGATGTCTCTTTTTGCGAGGAACCCCCTGGATATTCCACTTCACGCCCATTTTCACCATTATCTTGATCACACACTATTCTACTCTATCGGTCAGAATCTATGACCATGGCCATCATCCTTTTTCTTGCATGCCACGTCCATCCTTCCATAATTTTTTTTTCATCCTCGCATCCCCATCCCCCATTCTGAATCTCATCTTCGGCGTACCACTATTCCCTTTGGATGATGACGGATTCTTTCTTCTTCTTCCATTGACACTCCAGACGTATCTAACTCTTCGATCCTGGACTGGACTCGATTTGTCCGCACACTCACGCTCATTCGTTCCGTCAAGCTATACTTACTACCTACTTTACATATCTATACCTTGATCAATGCACATGTGTTTTCTTTGTCTTTCTCCGTCGTTGCAACGACAATTTCGGGTGTCATATCAGGTTATCAGGTGTAAGTTAACTTTCATAAACTTTGTCCGAAATGTGAAAGAAGGATTTAATACATGCATACGGTGATGACGGAGAGCATAAAGAAGTAGAACGCCTCCCGGTCTCTCAAGTACTTAGGGGGGTTACCTTTTGAATCCTTTCTTAAAAAGTTTCTTCATGGAAGGGGTTACCCCAGCCCCCGGTTATCATAAACGTGCCTCTTCCGGTTCTTCCAAGGACGCGTGAATTGGACGTGGAAGTCATCTGGCGCGCGCGGATGTGATTGGTTGAAGCGAGATATGGGATATGGGTGCATTCAGAAAGTCTTGTTAAGGTCTGTAATTTGTAGTCTGTGTGCGCTGTGCATTGCTGAGACCCCTCTTTGGCGTACCACTTGACCCTGTTTTAGCCTTTAGGAGGATGGCTTGGGCGGGGCCATTGCCAATTCATCGCGTAACTGTTTTCCGGGGAACGAGGTGCCTTCGAATGTCCGATTCTGGGGTAAGATGGCTCTGTCCATTAGACGAGATTAAAAGTTAATACACATATACATAGAACACTATCTGAAAACGCGATCTCAATAAGTAAGCTTGTGCAGGCCTTCCTTGTACATACCTTGCATGGCGGCCGCCAGTGATTCGGAAAAGGTGGTGGCACAATAACGTCAAGTACACTTTTTGCTCCTCTTTTTTTCTTCTTTTCGACAAATATGCGAGGTTCAGAACGCGTTCTCTGGGTTGTTGAATAGTATTATCCATCCCCGCGCGCCGCTGAGGTCCTGTACGGTCCAGTGACGACGATGATGGGGCCAAGTCCTGTCAGGGGCGTCGTCGTTGTTGATGCACCGCTGCCGGGGCCTCGGCTTCCGGTTCGGGTCCAGCCTATTGCCGTCGCACTCAAATCATGCACCCAGTTCGACATACAAATAACCCCAGGTTCAATACTTTTGTCCCGTCCTACCACCACCACCACCACCACCACCACCACCAACTTCTTGCCTTTTTCTTTCTTGGTTTTTGTTTTTCTTGGATATATCAGACGCAATGGCCACTATCAACACACCTATCACTGAGCTGTTCGGTATCAAGCATCCCATTCTCCTTGCTGGGTAAGTGTTGATAATGGACATTGTTTTCTCGTGGTCGGGTTCCCGGAAGTCCCCCCTTCGTCCTGGGCAAAGGGAAGGATTGTGTTGAATCCATTTCACTGACTTAAAGATCTCATGTTTTAGAATGAACGTTGCTGCCGGACCTGAACTCGCAGCTGCTGTCACCAACGCCGGTGGTTTGGGCGTTATTGGTGGTATTGGTTATACCCCCAAAATCCTTCGTCAACAGGTAAGCGTCGTCGTTGGATTTCCAGAGTTACTCCGGCTCCCACATATCTTGTTTCTGTGATGTTGACGGTTTGAATGTTGTATAGATCCAATTGATCAAGAAGGACCTCAAGAACCCCAACGCACCTTTCGGAGTTGACTTGCTCCTTCCCCAAGTCGGTGGAAGTGCTCGTAAGACCAACGTTCGTGGTTATCTCCCACCTTTCCTTACAGAGCAACTCACTTATTAGACTTCTACAGACCGACTACACCAAGGGTCAACTCCCCGAGCTGATCCAGGTCATCATCGAGGAGAAAGCCACCCTCTTCGTCTCCGCCGTCGGCATCCCACCCAAATGGGCCGTCGACGATCTCCACAAGGCCGGCATCCTCGTCATGAACATGGTCGGACACCCCAAGCACGTCAAGAAGGCCCTCGACGTCGGCGTCGACCTCATCTGCGCCCAGGCCGGTGAGGGAGGAGGTCACACGGGTGATATCCCCGCTAGCATCCTCATTCCTGCGTGTGTCGACGCGTGCAAGGGACGCACGTCGCCTTTGACTGGAAAGCCTATATATGTTATTGGTGCTGGCGCTGTGTTTGACGGACGGGGTCTCGCTGCTAACCTGTCCTGGGGTGCTCAGGGTGTTTGTGAGTGATATACCTAGTTTCTCGTTTATGGAAGGCTTATCGAGGTGTAGGGGTCGGGACACGTTTCGTCGCTTCCGTTGAGGCTGGAGCGCCCAAGATGCACAAGGACCTCGTCGTCTCTGCTGGATTCGAGGATGTTGCGCGCACTGTGATCTTCACTGGACGTCCCATGCGTGTCAGGAAGACACCCTACGTCGCTGATTGGGAGGCTAACAGGCAAGCCGAGATCAAGGAGCTCACTTCCAAGGGCATCATCCCCCACTACAACGAGCTCGAGAAACACCCCGAGAAGTCCGTCGCTGGCAGGTGCGTGGGCTTCGATGTCTGATACACGCAGATGAACATGACTGATCCTTTCATTAATTTTCATTACAGGCCATGGTTGATGGGAAGCGTCTCCGCGGTCGTGAACGACATCCTCCCCGCGCAGGTCATCGTCGACAACATGGTCTCCGACGCTGTCGCCATCATCCAGCGAAATGCTGGATTGCTGAGAACGAGTGCTAAGCTTTAAAAAGGCTCGGATGTATTTTACAGTGTATTTAGCTTATGTGGGATCTAGGAATTAGTATTTATGCTCTTGACCTGATTTGCCTCTACATGTTTTTTGGTGATTTTCTCGTAGTAAGTATATGAGTCAAGCGCACGCCTCACGCGCCATAAGTTTTAATCCCTGAAAAAGAGCGAAGAAATCGACGAAAGAATGGGATATGTGTTCGAAAGCTTTCGAAAAAGGAGGGAATTTCCTTTTTGGGTTGTTGGCGCGGACTTTGAAATCCCATCTACGTCACGATAAATCATCACAAATCCCATCCACCTGTGGGCTTGGCCCAGCATTAGACTGGGGACTGTTGTCATACTACTATGGGTAGGGTTCCCAACTATTCTTGAAAGTAACTTGCTGATAATTCATCCTTACAGGCACAAAGGAACCAGTTTGCTTCTATGTTCTTGTCATTGGCGCGAACGCGGAGAACTCAAAGTTCGAGTTCTTGCAGGTTTCAATAGCCCCTAACCGCGCTGTTCGAGAGGTCTTGGCTATTCTACAACAAAATTATTCGCAGTATTATGAAGTGCTCCAGGGGATCTCCAACCGATGTCTCTATTACGCATTAAAAGAACCATTGGAATTCGACTATGAAAACCCACCCGACGTTCGCCAAATCACGAACTCGCTTGGAAACGACAATGAATACAAAAAAATGGAAGCCAAGTGGCCGGTGAAGCGGATCGCAGAGGAATTCGACGATGAATGGCTCCAGTTGGTCATCATGGATGTCCCTGGTCAGTTCAATCTCTTATATATAGAAAGACCTTGGAGCTCAAGCTTCACAGACGAGACACAGATAGCCGTTGCAACGCTGGAGAAGGATTATGGCAAGTTTTACGGCTGCTTGCTGATCAATGTTCGAGAGGCGCTCAAATGGAGAAGGGAAGACGTTCTTGCCAATGGAGGGAGTTTTATTGGGGAGCGTGCAGAAAGGCCACAGGAAATTCTGGATGTGGAAAACAATTTACGCAAAAAACGCTCCTTCGACGTGAGTCGCGTCGCATCCATTTCGGTCGATGTCCTTGACAAACCTTTTCATCCAATCAGATTCCAGAACATGACCCTGACCTCACTAATGCGCGCCGGTACGCTTCCGAATTTGACAGAAGTTACTTCCGTGTGGATGATCAACAAGGTCAAGTTGTTGCTGTGAAGAGCTCTTCGGAATTTTTTGCATTTTACGCTCTAGTGCGTCGCTACATTCCAGACATACCGCAATACGACGCGTCGGAATCATCTACGCTCAAGGGTCACGCGTTGAAAGCCAACTTCCTTTTACCGCCTTTCTTGTCAGAGAGAGCCCCTACCGATGAGCTCGCCTACCTTGAGTAAGCTTTCTCAACAATTTATCGCCTACAAAGTCATGTTCATTTCATTCACCCTCAGAGAAAAGTCCCTGACGTTTCCTTTACTTGTCGTATGCGACGACAAGAGCACATTACCGCGAACATATACTCCGACGAGCGGCTTCAGCGTCTGGTTACGAAACCTTGACTTGCCTTTGATGATCGGCGAGGTGATGACCCGGCCAGACGAACAGGACCGCTATCGTATGCTCCTGCAAGGCATTGCGCTGGCTCGTCTTGCTCACGAACTTCTTCTGCCTGGCTCATCTACACGTCCATTTATCGTCGCGATCTATCTGACAGCGGGCCTGATTGCTGAAATGTATATCATGATGAAAGGCGAAGAGCCTTCCAAGAAGGTATGAGCCATTTTTCTGACCGAGAAAGAGTCATCGTATTAATTTTCTCAGGTTTACATTTCACGAAGAAATTTTGATCTTACCGATCGAGATGCAGCTATCGACTTCCATCGTGCAATGTACAATCTCGCACCTATGCTCGAACATGTTCTCAATCAGCTAGACCCGAGCCAGAGGGATGTATTGGCGGCCATGAAGAGCGAGGCTTTGAAAATGAAATCTCTGGATTCCAGTGATGCTTTGGCTAAGGTAAACACAATCCCCGAAGAGTCCTGTGATTCAGAGCTTGAAGATGAAGATGACCTGGGTGTTTTTGCTGATGCCACTGTCGCTGATGCTCTTGAAGAAATAGATTGTCAAGTGGCATATGTTGCCTTTGGGGTGTGTTGCTGTCCATCTCCTAGCGTCCCATGCTGATAACCTTCTACAGCATCCAAATATTGCACTGATGGTCAACTTCATCACTGGACGAGCAGCTGGAACCCTGAAATTTGTCAAAGATCGGGGTCATGAGATCGAAATTCTTCAATACCTTGCGGGACTATCTTCCGAGTCCAACCATACCGTTCGCCCATTCGGAATCTGGCCTGTTACCGGCGGATCCATCATTGCCATGCCAGGGGCAGGTGGCTATATCACTGCTCTGAAGGACCTCGATACTCATCTATGGCCACTCGCGAAACAGTTATTTGAGGCTGTCTCGTTTATGCACGACCACAATATCGCTCACATGGATCTGAAGCCTCACAATCTTCTGATCCCTTCAGGATATGGGCGTCTTACTGTCATTGACTTTGGACTCTCTGTCCGCCTCAGCGATGAAGCGCAGTTGCTCGAGCGTTACGTAGGAACAAAAGGGTATATCGCACCCGAGGTCGGTCGCGGAAAATTCAGCCCCATACGAGCCGATTTGTGGTCAGTAGGCAAAGTTGTTCATGAGTTGTGTATGCTTTGTTTCCCGTCTATCGCACGAGAATGGCTGCTTTCAGTCAGCAAACAGCTCCTCCACCTGGATCCCAGCAAGCGACCGATGATGTCAGATGTCCTTGGGCAGATGCAGAATTTCGACACCATAGACAACCCTACATAATGATAGATTCAGGTATTCAACACATAGTTCTTGATCTCAGCTGAGGATACCCTCTGTGTTACTCCTTTAATGTTGTCTGGGCTTCGTGCTGCAACTGCCAAAACTTACTTTTTGGGACCTTCAGGCTAGCATCGACGGGACTCTTTTGACCTATTTCCGTGACAGGCTATTTTGCTCTCCAATGCCGGCTGGATTACTGGGTCAGTGTTTTAACATCAGTTTCTTGTCTCTATGGCTCACTTCTCCTCCCTGTTCCTCGCAATGCGGCACGCCTGCTACCACGCCTTACATTGGTTCCTACACTTTCCACACCATGGCCCGTTTTCGATCGCCTTCCCTTATGAACCCAATATGAACCTTCGACATATTGCTTTCCCCGGCTTTACTTGCCTTCCAAACTGCATTTACCACACAACCCGCTTTTACACCTCAAGACTCTGCTTTTGCCTTTCAAATTTGCTTTTACCATGGCCCGGCCTGCTTTTACATTTTCGACACATTGTTTTTCACCGCCTTAATTTGCCTTTCGAATTGCCTTTACCACACAACGCTTTTACACGTCAAGCCGCTGCTTTTTGCCTCTGCCTTTGCCTTTCATAACTGCTTTTACATCTTGAACATATTGCCTTTCCCCGCCGTAATTTGCCTTCAAATTGCCTTTATCAAGACGAGTTCTTTCCAACCGCTGGCGGAAGGTATTCACCACATATTTCTTGATCTCAGCTGAGGACACCCTTACCTGTGTTATTCCTTCAATTTTGTCCTTGGCCTGCTGCTGTGGGTGCCTATACTTCGGGTTCTTTCATCATTTTTGATGTTTCAACTTTTTAGGATTAGATTGGATGGTCGTGAATCAAGATGTGTATGTTATATTTGTATAGTTTTCGGAAATTATCATTGGGGCCGTCATTCTGTCGCTTTCCCATAGATTTGTGCCTACAATAGGTGCGGAAACTAGGCCAGAATCCGTGATAAGGAGAAGTGGTAACCAAGTGTGGACGAGTTACTCCAAAGTTACTCAGTTTTATTTAGAGCAAGACTGGGTTTGAAATTGATCACGTGCAGTAATTTATGTCGCGTACTCGAAAACCAACCCAACTTGAACCAGGTTTCCTTTCTTTTTCTTATTCTACATCTTCTATACATCGCGATATCCCTGGTTTATTTTGTGATTGAAAAATGGTTGATTGCCCTATTTGCATCTCTACCTTCAAGAAACCAGTTTGTCTTCCTTGCGGTACGTGCTTGTTCGGGGCTCTTGAGTGGCAACTTGACATCGAATCCCGCAATCTCTCAACCAGGTCATATCTACTGCAAAAAATGCATCACAGAATACGTTAACGCGCCTGATAACCTATCTTTGACCTCTAATTGTCCTGAATGTCGAGCCGCATTCCCCACAAGTACGTTTTCTTCCTTGTTGCCATTGCCACTTGTCGCGTTTTGCTTATCATCGCATCGTTCTAGCCATTCCTGACGTGTGTTCTTTCGTATGATTTAATGTTCATTTCTCTAACCTGCTGTGCAGCTCACCTATCTTCCCGAAAAATACCACCCGTTCATCTCGCACTCGCTCCGACGCGTCTATGTCGACTTCAAGGCTGACTCCACCCTCGAGAAAAAGCTCAAAGACATGGAATCTCGCCTCGCCACTAAACGTAGGGCGGAAGAGGCCCTTCTCAAGCGGTGCGAAGCCCTTCAAGCCTCCTTAGCAGCCCATCGGCTTGGTGAGCGGGAGGCGATGGAGCATGCTCAGGATCTCGAAGAGAGACTTGACGACGTCGAGACCGAATATCAGCACTACATGGATTCCACAAAGGACGAGATCAGCGAGCTCTTGCAAGATAACCAGGAATATCGCCGTCAGTTACAGGACATGAAGCGAGAGTGAGCACCGTTATCAATGTGTTGGTGGCCCATCTCACCAAGTCTGGTTTTGTTTTTCTAGGCTGGAATATTCTGAGCTGCGACGGGCCGAACTGGAACGTGAGATGTCTCCCCGACGCGATCACGATGCCGACAGCGATGATTCGTGCCACTATGGGCATGAAAACACCTGGGGTCAGCCCGTGAAGCAGAGGGTCATCAAGCCCCTTCCGAAGAGACGCGCCACTCGCAGTCGAGAAGACGATACCCTTTCTCTTTCCACCTCGAAGAGGGCTCGAGTCAATACACGTTCGTCAGGCGGATGGTGATCAAGCAAAGAACGCGTAAAAAATCTTCGTCGGACGATTCCTTTATCTCGTTTTGTCCCATATCCACATCTTCAACATTCTCTAGCACTTTTCTATCTTTCACATGAATACCGTCCTATACCCTTCTGATTTTTGTTCTTTCCCTCTCTTGATGTGTAGCTATAAACCCCTTTACCATTTGACCAATGTATATACCACAAAATCAACCAAAATTCTAGAACCCTTTTCGCGCGACCTTTCATTGTCGATCGCCGTCTCGTCAACGGGTACTGCACTTACGTCGCGTGGCGGCGGAGCAGCGGAACGAAGGAAACACGTTACGTCACATCATGTGATCCATTTAAGCTCACCCATCAACATCAACGCGTGTCATCTTGTCGTTTGTTGCTATACCTCTTTCCGAATAACCAGAATCTTCAGCGCTTCAGCTATGTCTACACCTTTACCAGCGATACCAGAGCTCGTTCTCGCAGCGAAGAAGATAGTATGGAAGGCCAAGAAAGCAGGAACACTCAAGTTCAGTAGTAACTTCATCTCTCCAGTTTCAACATTCTGACCAAGATCGTATTTTAAAATTTAAAAAGGACTCTCACTCCACGAATTATACGACAGACTTTGGTCACACAGATGTCTCTCCCAGAGGGGGCGCTCGATGCATCAGAATACAAAAATCCACTCAAGGATGCTATAAAGGATGCTATGGTCAGTCGGGTCCTTCTATTGGTTTCTTCCACCAGTCTGATTGGTGTGCATTTCATGCTCGCAGAGTGAAGAACCCCCTGCCTCGGACAACGAAGACGACAACAAAATACAACCCAAAGTGGAAGAAGAGAGTCCGAAGAAAGAGCCATTGAAAGGCAAGAGCACCAAAGCGCCCAAGAAAGTTGCAAGCGAAAGTACTCCGAGTCCACAGAAGAAGAAAGTCAAGGCCAAATCACGAGCTGTTGTAGAGGACACTGACGATAAGGACCAGGACGAGGAGTCACCACAAGAAGACTCGGACTCGGAGGAAGAATGGGGAACTCCCAAGAAGAAGAAGAACCGCAAGACGGTCGTCAAACCAAAGTCCAAGTCGAAAAAGGTCGAATCCGACCTTGAAGAAGACGACGACGACGACGAGGAGGAGGAGGAGAAAGCGAAGGGGAAAGCGAAGAACAAGAAAGTCACCAAAGAGCCAGAGTCCGCTAGTAAGGTCAAGGCAAAGGCATCTGCTAAGCAGAACGAAGACACGAAGTCAAAGTTCAAGTCTCTGGTACGCCAACAGTTTACCTCCCAATCCCCTTTCTCTGAACGGTTTTTCTTCCAGGAACATGTACCGACATCAGATATGGAGCAAGATGAACCTGGACCAGTCAACGTAGCTGGTCCCTCGAACACCAAAACACCAACCAAGAAAGTCCGTTTTCAAATTCTCTGCTCATCTCACCTTGCACTAGATCTAATGAAACGTTTTGTCAAACAGTCTCCCACGAAACGCAAAATATCAACGTCTACTGCCGTTCCTACACCCGACAGCACCCCTCGGAAGAAACCCGTATCCACCACAACGAAACCGAAATCCACTTCTGCGAACGAGGTAATTGAAATATCATTTCCGTCACACCAAACTAACTGTTTTCTATTATCTTCAAACAACAGCCACAACCAAAAGCGAAGGACAGCGATACCGAACTCTCCGACCTGTTCGACGAGCCTCCCAAGAAGAAGCGGAAATCATCAACCTCTGGCAAGGAAAAGGTGGGGATCCATTTACGCTCACCAACAACCAAACAAACAAAGAAAATGTGGTTTTAACTTTTTTTTAAGGGGACAAAGACCAAGGAAAAGAAATCAAAAGGGTCTGCTTTGACGAAGGATGAAGAAACTATCAAACGGCTCAAGGTAATCATCAAGTCTCAATCCTCTCGACCAGACTAACCTTTTTTTGCATTGCATTCAGTCTCTCGTCATCGCCTGTGGGACACGTAAAGTGTGGTCCAAAGTCTTTCAAGGCCTCGACACACCGCAGCAGCAGATCAAGAAACTCAAAGAAATCCTCGCCGAGCTGGGCATGACCGGACGGATGAGCATGGAGCAGGCGAAGATAATCAAGGAGAGACGGGAGCTCGCTCAGGAACTAGGTTCATCTTTCTCTTCCTTTTTTTTTGTGCCTTTTCCTTTTCTTTTCCTCTCTCTTTTTTATTTTCTCCTTTTTTTTTTTTTTTTTTTGACGGCCACGTAATTTACCCATTTTTCTTTTCTTTAGAGGACGTCCAGGAATTCGCGAACAAGGTCGCAGGAAGACCTTCAAGAAGCCGCACTAGTGGTCAACCCACATCGATATCGCCAAAGGAAGCGGGGAAAGAGGACAGCGGCGATGAGGATGAGTCCGATGAAGAGGTGGTGCGCAGACCAAAGGTACGCAAATATTCTGATGATTTTATTACTGAATTTTTGAAAACTGATCTGGGCATTTGGGATCCATTCAGACGACAGCTCGTCGAAGCATCATGGCGTTCCTGGAAGACCAGAGCGATGAAGAGTGATTTCGGGGTGCTTATGTACCTACGTACTGTTCTGTTCGTCATTGCATTTGTACTTTATCCAATTTCTTTTCTTTTTCTTTTCTTTTGATATATATATATATTATTCCAAAGGATAGCCTGTTAGGCTCGATCCTGATCGACAACAACGACATTAGTTCTCCGCTTTCACCCGACCTCACATAGGATTGTTGAACGTAGGTGTTGGTCGAACGCTTGCTTGAGCAGTATAATCTGGTGTGACGTAGTCGTTAAAGACGAGAGACGTTCCAAACGTTCCGTCAGAAACGAGGTTCAACCCGGCGAGGCTTGCACCTCCCCCATCAAGGGACCAAAGAGATAATGCGAGGGTGTTCGTGGAATTGCGACGTAGTATCCTAAATACAAGATTTGATTAGTAAGATAAAAACACCAAGAAAATTAGACTCAGAAAATCCATACCCAGCTGGAAGAACGAACAGTGTTTGAGGTCTGTGGAGGAAACCTATTATCAGTACCACCTTTACGTGGTAGACCTGGAAGGACAAACATACCCAATATTATTGATATATTTTCCAATTTGCCATCCATTCAAATAGATCTGAGCGCGGAAGTTGGAGGTTATTGCGCTCGGCGTTATGTTGAGTCGAATTGGCATATCTATGCCTGCGGGCACTCGCTGCGTTTGCATGACAGTAAATGATCTACATCATATATTGGGGAAGGATTTCATTCACATACCAAGTCAAATGTTGTCCTGAAAAAGTTCACGCCAGCTCCTTTGACCCCTCCTCCAGTAAGAGGTGTGCCATTCGTCCATCCAGAATCTGGGAAACCTGGTAGGTGTGCGCCAATCCGCTCGGCATACAAGCCGCCTTCGTTGAGGTATCCACGGAAGGTATCAGGTGTGTTCGCGGCACCACCCTATGTATTAATGAATGAATAAACATGAGGATATGCTGGTTAGAGGGGATGATTTTCAGAGATAACCGAGCTTTGGCTAACCTGGTTTCCTTGCAACTTCCAAAGTGTAAAGTTTGTATTTCCACCTATGATCTGGTAACCTCGAATGCCTCGAGGTTCTTTGCCGCTGCTTGCTGCATCGGTATTTAGTATTCTTCATTGTTTGAATAAAAGTTGGGAAAGCTTACTGCTTGTTTCAACAATACTGTACACAATATGATCAGCATTTTATGCGATGAAAAAAAAAGGTGGGATGCGTTACCCCATATGATCTACAAATCTGCTCAATACCTGCATTTCATTACGGAAAAAGCAAGATCGACTGACCTTGCAAAATCACAAAGACATTATCACTGCCAACTCGAAGCATCGCTGAGGTGATGTTCCAAGTGTCCGTGGTCACGCTCACAGTCGGCGTCCCTTGACTGGAGCCCAAAAACGCGCCGTTCAACCAGGCGGAATATCCTCCTGCAAATCCGGATTGGACAGTGGTTTGAATAGCAGTTTCCTTTCCAGTCGCGGTGAAGTGACCTCGGAAGATTAGATTGCCCCCGTAGAATCTACAACAAGAAATGTTAACGTCGCTCGATGATAAATGAAAGTATGGAAAGCCGGACCCGTATTGTTGTGAATATAAAACCTTGTCCCCCGCCAGGGGTGGTAAGTTGGTATACTGGTGATATTTATGTCAGAATGACATCCATTTTTCTTGGACGATAGATGTGCTAACGTTTGTAGTTGTAAGAGAAGCGGTGACAAAGCTTGAATCATCGAAATCTGGGTTAATCTCTGGCAAACTAACAAGCAAAATTATTATCGAATTTGTTCTCGTTCTAGACTCGAAAACCCTACGCACCTTCCGGAGACTTTCCAATTGGTAAGAACAGGCAGAGGTGGGATGGCTGGAGACGGGGTGCTGCTTTGTGCTGTCGCAACGATGATTCCCGAGCTGTTCTTTGAGGATGTTAAAGGTAGCGAGTTCCAAGTGATTTTGGATACAGAGGATGGTACGATGGCTTGAATAGGTGTAGTACCATTCAGATCTCCAGTCTATAGGTATCTTGCATCAGATTAGAAGAAGCAAACGATCCGGAGGACATTTCTTACCAGAGCCAACGTATCATTTATTATTGTAGCTGTACGGATGAGATATGGGCCACCAACTAGAACACTAAACAAAGAAACACAGTAAGATCATGAACCATAACGTGGAGTGCAACTGTGGGTTAAACATACGTGTCATTCGTTCCGATTGAGAAGAAATTCCCAAATGTACCAGGCTGACTCAAGACGGGTGCATGCCAGGCATTCGCAGTCTCCTTATCCATAATGACGACACCGAGGCTGTTATTTCCGTCTTGAATTTGAACCAATTGACTGCCTCCTGTGACGTAGTTAAGCGTAAGGAGGCCATTTGCAAACTTGGATGAGATATTCGGGAATCCCGTGAGGTCCAAGATGGGATTTCCAAGTTGTATGGCCGTCTCTCCTGCCTGACCGGATGGAGCGTAGAGAATGATGTAGTCTGTATTGCCGATGCTGTTACAGAAAAACGTATTGGTCAATGTTGGCAGAAGAAGTAGTTCGTGGCATACGTCGTCCATGTCATGATCCTAGGGAAAAAAAGGGGGGAAATCAGCTCAGGATAAGAGACAATACGTGATTACATACTCTGCTGTCGAGTATAAAATATGCACATTATTGAGGCCAAAATTGTAGTCAGTCACGATGATCTTGCTGTCTCGTCCATTGAAGGTTATAACACCAGTAGTTGGTATCAAAATGTTACCAGCAGAGGTCCTGACGGTAAGTTGTGTCGTCGTCAAAGCAGTTGAAGTAGACGTGTTATGACGGGAGAAATAAAATGCTGCGCCAGTATTTGAGTTCCTCAACTCGGCAGTGTGGATGAGCGAAGATGTCGTGTAGTTGGTTCCATTTGCGATCTGAGAAGATCCGAGAAGATCACGGGAGACTCGAAGGAAGAGCCCTGTGCAGAAGATAAATATTACTATTCAAAAAAAAAGCTTGTCAACTGACCTTGGAGTCTCATTTCATTCATTTTAGCATTGGAGACTCGACTTTCGCTGATGCCTCCTCCGTATTCATACGAAGAATACCTAATGTAAAACAAATTTTGTGAACGGATGACAATAAACCAGATTAGATGGTCTTACACTGTAGGCTCCATAGTTTGACCCCAGTTGGTGCCTCCAAACAACACTATGAAGTCGTGTCAGCGATGTCTTTATGCATTTCTACAGTTCTGCGCACTATATATATCTTTGTTTTGTTTTTTTGTCAGTGGACGTTTCAGATATCAAAGGAGGAGAGTACTAACTCAAAATGGTTGCACTTTGAGCACTGGGTACCGTCGTCAGTACTCAAAAAATGCATCTGATAAATTTACACACTAAGTGTCCTTGTAAAACACATTTTCTTGAAAGATCTGTAAGTACATGTACAATAAGCACAAACTTTCAGTAGAAAACGTACCGTAATCAGCATTCGTCAAACCCGTTGTTGGGTTGGCTAACACAAAAATCACAGCGTTGGGACGTATGTAGATTCGAGCGGTCAACCTTCTCACAGTATTTCTCGTATCCTGTGCCACCGCGCGTGCCTGCGCCCCAGCCCAGTAAAAATCCACCTCCGAACTGGAGACAAAGAAAGAAATGAGTATGACTCGAGAACTGAATCGGACTTTGTTAGACATACCTCGGCAAGGCAGAGTGGATTTGTCGGAGCGTTGGCGACATGATTTGAATAATAAACAGCTTGTACTTGTGCCCAGCTGTTGGCTCCTTGGGGATACGAATCGCCGCTGGGTCAAACTCTTGAATATTTCATGCCAATTAAACCGTGGAAGATAGCCTACCAGTAGATATCAACATGTGTGCCTGGTTTGTCAGGCGAAAAGTTACCAGTCGAACCGGCGTGTTGATCATTGTGGGTGATAGCTGCTTTTGTGGTGAACCATTTATATCGTGACCACGGGATTGGATCACTCACGAACGACGATGCCATTTGCCCTATAGAGATCGATTATAGCTTGCATGTAAATGTTATTGGACGTGCTAGCACTGTATTCATTCTCTGCTTGCACAAGAATAACTGTAAGATAAACATGAGGTTTTTTCTTTTCAAAAATCATAGTAATCTTCTCCTTACTCGGTCCCCCATTTGTGATTTGATTCCTGGAGATAATTTTTGAGATGGCAGTCATATACGGGGTCCATGCTGTGAGAGTGATAAGCTGCGAGTGAGGGACTAAGAGAAATAAACTTACTTTGTTGATAGGCTGCATTATTAGTGCGTAACGATCCAGCGATATTGCCGACCCATCCAGGGAAACCTCCACCCGTCGTTTCTGCATCTTTGAAACATGTCAGAGCACATATCCTCAGAACCGAGAAAGAAAGTTACTGATGTAAGGTCCAGGCCTGATGGAAGTCAATCATCGAGCCAAAAAGCAGATAAATACTATCCACACACCTAGCAATCATCCATAAGCCAGCCTTCTTCGCCTCGTCAATGAAACGTTGAATGTCACGATAAGTTCCTGTTTGAAAGTCGCCTTGAGTGTTGTTGGTCGTCGGTGTCGGGAAATGGGTTGCCCAGTTCACATAAAAAGAGACAGTATTGAATCCATTCGCCTTCACTTTCTGAAAGATGTCTGCCCAGAGATCTGGGTTACCTGGAAGTCTCCAAGGGTGAATTTCCGCCGAAAGAATGAATATTCTCTGTCCTTGAATGAACAGAGAATGAGGATCCCAAGCCACCTCGTCTGTGAGGCCAGTTGAATTTCGTTTGTTCAACGACGAAGAGTACGCTGACAAGGCGCAAAAACCCAGCAGCCCGAAAAAACGCCAGAGCATGGTTTGGTTGGTCTCCAAGCGGCTTTTTGAATGCATTTATAGTCCTCAGACCAACGATGACACTCGCCAGCAACCCTCAGAAGTCACTGGCCTTTGTCCTACCAGGTGACCTCAGATACACGCATCGTATCTTCAACGAAAACATAACGGTCCGTGAACTTCTATCGAAGGCAGAGAAGTCTCGGGAAATCTTGTTTGGCGCATGTGTATCGAAGGAAATCTCCGCGATTGCTCTTCTGTTCTGTCAGAACGATGTCAGTTGGACTGTGCTCGATGCCCCGCAACTATTATAGGTCAGACTGCGAACATAGGGATGAGCAGATGAAACGAGAGTGTAGTGGTATTGTGATCATGAAGGTTATGATCAAAAGAGAGTTGTTTGGTTTTGGTATGCAGAGTCTCTAGAGTGCGGAGTTTGTTTTCAAATGTCTCTCTCAACCTTCACCACACCCAGCGGTTCGTTGTTTTCTTTCCCCTAACCATCTCACCGACTTATCTGGCCAGTACGTCAGGATATTTACTTCCATCGATCCACTCTGCACCGCCATTCTTCACGTTTGGTTCATCTTCATGGCCAATTCCAGGGCTGTCTGGCTAACACACATCTTTTAGGGAACAACCGAACCCCACAACCCAATCGACAGCAACAGACCAGTGGATACGACTCATACTGAGCTATGCTCGTCACAGGAAACTGTTCATTTTACGTGTAGAGGATGCCGAAACGCCCGGGAGCGACTGGGACGAAATACTGCGCAATGAACGTATCAATCGTATGTTGCCCTTCTGCATCCCGTCTTGCGCAATGGAGTAATTCTGTGCAGGTAGAATCCTACCCAGTCATCTGGGGAACATAATGGCAACCATGATTGGCAAAAACTTAGCTGCATACGAGCCTCCAAAGCAAACTCGATCGGTGCTGGTTTATTGGAGACTGCCTGAAGAATGGGCAGAGGTGTTATACGATTGGGTGAGCGAATTATCCATAGATCGTTCGATTTCATGCCGGTACTGATGAGTATGACCAGGTCGTATCAGTTGGGCAGTTGAACACGATTCTGACCTTTTACGATATCACGGATCCGCCTCTGGAATCGGCGCTCACGAATATACCTATCCCTTTACTTCGAAAGGCTATAGCCATTCTCGGAAAGACTGGGAGATCCCAGATGATTGCAATCGCTGATGGAGAAGGTGTCCGGTTCTTGTCAAGAGCTAAATGACCTTTTAACTTGCGGTAATCGTGTAGGCCCTTCGGTCCCTCTCAGGCTGTATTAACTTCATGTTTCATTATTTTTGAAAATATACTGGCTCTTTTGACGATCGTTATGTCGCAGGCGATCCTATCAGATCAATATACGTTTTCCATCGGGAACATGACAACTTACATTCTCCGATGTTCCCTCATTTCATGCTTCCGAGATCGTTCAAACGAGAGCATCCACTGCGCTTCCGTATATTCGACGACGCACATCAATGGAACTACTATTTGAGGTGCTGTGCACGTACATGCTATGGCCACTCTATCATCACCGGAACGCTCATGCAGCCTTTACACAGCAAGGCCTCGCTTTGTCCCCGACCTTAGTCTTCTCCTATCAACTCCAACACGGCTCCGGGCCTTCTTGCGGTTCCGATTCTCTCGTTTTTGCAACCGGTTTCTTTTTTTTTTGTCCTTTCTGATCATCGACCCGTGCTTACTTACAAAAGCCCTGAAAATGCTAAAGGACAAGTCTCATCCTATCATGAACAGAGCCGATGATTCCTGGCTTAACTCTTTCTTCTATCTAGTGGCAAGTTTCCAGGTCCGAGATTGAGGGTGAGAGCTGGTGAGAGGTCCAATTGAGAAGGAATTACTGAGCCTTTCTGGTCAGTAATCTTATACCCTGTCTCTCGATCATAGATTATATCACTCATACCACTCAGTGCTCCTGTTCCACGAATGGCCTGTTGAGAAATCTGGTAATTTAAATTAGGGGCGCAGGATAGGGGTACTAGTGACACGACGCGTGAATTGCACGTGTAAGGTTGAGGACAATCACAGACAAATAACGCGTCGCGAACAAACGCGTCGTAGCCTCCTAGCCTTCTCCGGTGTCCACAACGTTGTTAAGGCTCAAGGAGTCTCCTCCTCCTCCATCGGGGTCTTCCAGACCCACTTGATCGTTTCTTGCTCGCTATATTCAATCTAACATTACTGATAAAATCACCCAAAAATCCAGGAACCAGCTCATGTCCTCCGCGTATTGCCACATCTGTTTTGGACACTTCCCACTCGACAAGTCCAGATCGGATTTTCTCATATATCCTTGCGGTAAGAAAGTGCCTTTTATCACAGCTATGCTGCTCCACGCAGGGCCCCTAGTCTGAACGAGCTTGCCTCAACTTATACTCCTAGGCCACGGGTGGTGCAGTAAATGCGACAGCTCCATCCACAAAGAACGAAGACCAAAATGTCCTCATTGCCGATGTGGACTTTCCAGAAAAGAGGCCCACCCTATCTTCGTAGAAATTGTCAGCGCGGAAAAGGCAGTCCACTCCAGCTTCATTGATGGCTTAAGCAAGATCACCCCTGATACTCCCTCGGTGAGCATCGCACGGGCATGTACGAAACTCCAGCAAATCTCTCAAGGTCCAAAGATCGAGAAAAACGAAATGGTGCGTATCATATCCATGTTTTCGCTCTTATTCTGATTTAGTTTCACTGTTTCTATTTTTCATGTCGACTTGAAGTCGGCGATACTCCAAGCCATCGATGACTTCCGAACTCGCATTATTCCACTGTACGAAAGGGCCGAATCCATCAAAAAAGAGCTCCAGATTGCTCGCAGCGATAAGGAGTCTCTGTCGAATGAATTGGCAAAGATGAAGCCTCTGCCCGAAGAAGTCAGACAACTGCGAGCGTCTCTGGAAGCCTCCAAGCAGAAAGAACTTAAAGCGATCAAATTGGCTGAAACAGCCCAAGCGAACATGGAAACAGAGCGCAATTTAGTGCAGCAATGGCAAGAATACGCATCAGGGCATGAACAAAAGATCGAGGAGCACAAACAAAAGATCAAGGAGAACGAACAAGAGATCAAGACACTGAAGAACTCATTGGAGCGACAATTATTCAGCGTAAGTCGTGTGATTATCTGAAGCGGCCAAGTACTATTCAATATTGATGCATCTATTCTTTAGGCCCGTGCTCAGACAGAAAAGATCAAGAAACTTGAAGGAGAAAACTGTTTATTGAAGGAAAAAGCTCAAAGTCAGGCTGTGTCTGATCCAGCGGTTGTGAGTAGCCTGAAGATGTTACACCAAAACACCAGAGATATAACATACATTGGGTAGGGCTATTCCAATATCCAGCGGTTTTCAGTGAACAAACACAAGAGGAAGGATGATAGCATGCCATCGTCGCCGAGGGCCCCAATCGACTCCTTCGACGACGAGAATGTACCTCCAGTAGACTTGGACTTTCAGGGTATGCCTCCACCCAATTTTCGTTCAGACTGGCAGCTACCGGGGGACAATCGAGTTTTGAAAAAGAGGCAGCTAAACAGATCAACATTTCCCATCGAATTGGACAGTAAAGGACGCCCGACCAAGACTGTCCAATTGGGTCCCAAATCCACAATTTATACAAGTTATAGGTGATCGTTCACAAGCACTGCGATAACAGAGTCCAGATGTACAATAGCGGAAGCATCGTGCTGTATTTATACCAACTTGGTCTATCGCAGGACTTCAGGAAACCTTTGACCTCTGACATGGCCGCTGGTTTATCTTCGGATATGTGGACCTCAAGTTCAGTCCAGATGTTGTTCTTCTGTGCCATAAGAGCCCGAGCTTGTTCCATTGAAGATTCGGGGTTCGCGAGGTTGAGATCCTTAGACAGAACGACGCGTAGGCTGGGGGTTTCTCACAAGGTGATTTGCGACAAAGAACTCCGAGTCACTTATCTCCAAAATCGCTCCAAGACTACTGGTTTACCACTCGAAGAAAAGGAATTCATGTCATTGGATCCTGGAGGAAAGCGACAGTTCAACGGTACTTAACCTGCATAACAGTTACAGAGCTTGAGGTAATTTCAGAATGGAACGAGAGCAAGGTTTACTTTTACAAAGACAGTTCTGTTCGACCGTACATATACACAAGGATGAAAGTACGTACAAAAGAGAATGGGTAACGAAACGAAAGTAATAAGAAAACATTTTTACTTTTAATGTGGAGAGCAAGAAAGGGAGTGAATTACATCAGTGCATTGAGAGGGTAGCGGCGCGATCATCAAATGGGACTGGTGTTCTGTCCAAGTGACGACGGTTGTTCGTTATCTGCTGGTCGCATTTCCGACGTATATATAATGAGGCTTCTCTTGACCATAGATGTCCAATCGTCGTTAACCACTGGCTCGCCCTTTATGGCCCAATAGCTCTCGAATGCGTCAAGGCCCCCGAATTCAAGGCCATGTCCGAGATTTGGGAAATAATGTTCAAGAAACCGAGCAACACCAATGGCCAACTCAATTGCCTGAGAATCGAGTTCACGTCCGGTATTTGCTCGCACGACCAGGATCTTAAGAGTTTGAACTTGACATCCCGAGGTTCGAGGATGAGACCGTTCTTGTTCGAGACCAGAAGCAGTGAGTAACGTGAGGTCGATTGGAATGGTGACAGAAGTCAATTCCGGGCAGTTCTGCGCCAGGATGCGCAAGCTTGTGAAAGAAGGCCCGGTTTCGCCATTGATAGGATAAGGAAGTTGCAAGGTACGCAGGTTTTGCCATGTGCCACTTTCGCAGAGAAGACGAATCGAGTTATCGTTGGTGGGTACGTTTATAGTGTGTATCGCCAAAGAGGAAAGTTGCCGATATTCGATAAATAGGCCCAGGATATTGAAATTGGTATCAGCAGAGATGAATATGTTTGGACCAGTAAGGGTGAAGTTTTGAACGTTCCGACCGACGCGACAGATTTCCACTAAACATTTTTCTATCCTCCTCGGGCTCGCGTGTTCAAAAATGTGCAAACCGACGGTTCTCAACTTCGGCGCTTTCGGAATACATTCAAGTATTTTCAACAACGATGTTGAGGGGCCCCAGAGGTCAAGCGACTCCAGTGCCTGAAGAGCTTCGGTTTCTTCTCTGATTATTGAGGCCCTGTCGACAGCACCACGGCCTCTTACATCCACATGCAGGCGTTGGAGATCGGGCAAAACATGGAGGTCCTGGAAGAATGTCACTGCGATCGGAGACTCCGAAGTATCAAAAGAAAGGCCAACACTCTGTAATCTTCTGAAGGTTTTGAGAATACCAAGAGTTTTGAGAGACAAATGACCAAATAAAGTGAGTTCGCGTAGGGCTGGAGCCTTGTCTACAAGTTGAAGAAGGAAGGACGATATCAGTGGTTCATTTTGTGAGGTAATCTTATGGATCATTATGTTTGACAGAAGTTCCCCTTCGATCAGGAACAAATACCTGTTATTTTCGATGCCATTGTACTCGAAATGCGCGTATAGATCGAGAGTCTTCAATGCGGGGAAGAGCGGCTGAATACCGGATATCTTTAGGAGCTGGTGGATACAATCATCGGCAGGGTTTTTCGAAATTGAACCGATCGTTAATGCTCGAATTTTTCGCGCATACATTTTGAATCGTTCCATGTGAGTGGGTTCAATCCTCCCGGTGAACGTCTACCCAAACGGATTCATAAATGAGATTAGGCCGCCACCTCCAACCCCTGAGCTACACTCACATAAATACCGTCCTCATCCACAGATGCCAGTAGAATTTTAAATAGAGGCAAAAGAGAAGTCATGGTTCTCCAGAGGAAATCCAAAGCGGGCTTGACGAAAGATCTACACGTCAAGGATGCAAAAAGCAACGCCTTGCGCGTTCCAAAGAACGACATGATGTGTATGAGGAGATCTTCATTGTAAAGGACCTTCAGTTGAGGCGGCACAACTCTAAATCTCTTCGATCCATAAGACAGGTCGTTTCAGAATCTGTAGACTTACGGTAATAAGTTCCTGGTCGTCAACGTCAATGCACTAATATCTTCGAGACTCAGAGGTCCAGGGTCAGCCATGAAAGCAAGAGAATGCGATTCCGAGTAGGGGTCGTGGCGGAGGGCAAAATCGAGTCCTGATAATCAGGCCGCGGCCCTCCAATCTTCAAGCTTCAAGCTTCAAGGTGCTGTTCCACAATTCGACTGAGAGGCTTCGACTTGGATCGGTCAGGCCGTCCTTCTTGAACATTGGACATTGACAACGCTTACCGGTGACCTTTGAAGCTGATCTGCTGAGTGTTGAAACGTTGACGCGTCGACGAACTTTGCAATATTTCTAGGCGAGTTGACAAGAGATGTGTGTGGTGTATATTTTCGAGGCAGTTCAAGCTCAAGGCGGAAGAATCTCTGTTGACTCTTCTAACCGACATTCCCACGTTTACAATACCTCTTCAACGAAAACGGAAAGAAAAAATGATTTATTGTACAACCAAACGCAACAAATCCCCTGTATATAGAATCAAGAATGATATGGCACAGGCTCATATGGAGCCTTATGAAGCCGCGAAAATGGAAAATAAAGGAGCAAGTGGACGAGAGAGTGCTTGAGCACCGCAGCGCTTTCAAGACTTGGTCAATGTCCGACGCAAAAAGCATTATAATAACTCAACGAAGAAAACACTCTGTCAAAAGGGAAATCAAATTGTAAATAGCACTATGTTGTCGTACCAAGTAAACTCGATTCTGCGAGTGCTTCTGCTCGGACGGCATGATATTCTGCGACGTTGATTTTAACCACATCCCACCACTGCGAGTTGTAGACACCTCGATTATCGCCCAACAGTAGCTCACATTGAGGGTTCGGGAAAAAATGTTCAAGAAACCGCGCTACCGCAACGGCCATTTGTGCAGCATGTCCCAGGTTCGAGTCGTCGGGGTAATTGTCAGTGGCGTTTGTCTGCGAGATGGATAGACGTTGAAGATGTGAACATGGGGTTCGCGCATGTCGCCGCTCTTCTTGGAGAGACGAAGGAGTGTGTTTCGTGAAGTCAATCGGAATGGCGAGACCAATTAGGTTTGGGCAGTTTTGTGCAAGGATGCGCAAACTTGTCAAGGAAGGTGAGGGGCCTAGATTGCAAGGGGAAGGGAGATGCAAAATCCTCAGATTTCGCCATGCACCACTTTCAGCCAAGTTGCAAATTTGGTCGTCGTTGACGGCCAACCTCACACTTGAACTGATATGTAGGTAGGACAGTAGCCGCCATTGGATAAATGGGCTCAAGATGTTTGAACCGATTTCAGGGTGAATGTTTATGGTCGAATCCGCAAATAAATGGAAGGATTCTATGTTCGGCGCCATGCGACAACATTCTGCTATGGATCTGGCTATGTGAACCTGGGATTCCGGTGTGCTCCGCTTTACATCTAATGTAATGATGCTCAATACGGGTGCCAAGAGAAAGGATTGAAGTGTATTCAACACATGCAAGGAGGTGCCCTCAAGAGTGAGAGAACGCAGCACTGCGAAGCCCGAACTGATTCCTCCTCTGATTAGCGAGGTTGTGCCGTTCAAGAGATTGTTGGTAAATCTCAGAGATAATTCATTGAGATCAGGCAAATTACCGAGGTCCTGGATGAGTGTCGAAATATCGCCGAACGAAGAACTGAATGAAAGGGAAACCACCCGTAATTTTCTGAAACTCTTGAGCACAGAAAGAATTTCAGGACACAGATCACCGAGTAAAAAGATTTTCTGGATGCTTGGGTTTTTGCCGAGAAGATGAAGAAGGAAGGAAGTCATAAGTGACTGGTTCTGCTGTTCGACGCAGTCTATGGTTATACTCGTAAGAAGGCCGCCGTCAACGAGAAACAAGGGATTGAACTGTTCAAGTTCGGTGTGAGAGTTCCATTGAGCAGATAGATTGACGGTTTTCAAGGCAGGGAACAACGGTAGGGTAGACGTGCTTATAAGGCGGTGTATGTAGTGGCTTGGGATGAGGTCGGGCCATTGTTCGATTGAAAGGATTCGAATTTTTCGTGCGTAAATTTCGAATCGTGCTCTATGTCCGGGTTGGATCGCGCCATCAAACATCTAAGTATTTCAAAAAGTCAATCTTTTCAATCTTTAAGAAAAACCGCAGCGATACTCACGTAGAATTCATCATGACTGTCTTTCACAAATGTTGGTAGCACTTTGAAGAGCGGCATCAGTGATCTCATGTGCCTCCATAGGACATCCGAAGCGGGCTTTGTGAAAGGTCTACACGTCAAGCATGCAGAAAACAAAGTTTTAAGCCTTGATATTTCCTCTGCCTTCTCGAAAGGGCCGTGAACATAACGTGGAGGACCGAACCACGAAAAGACGTGGGCAAGGAGGTCTTCATTCCGGAGGACCTGCGATACCTGTCTTGAACAAAGGATCGGATTTGCACTGGAGTTTTGAATGAGACTATTTCAACAGAAAAGAAACTCTGATAGACTCATACCTGGTCGTCATTTCACTGCACGTTTGGCGCGGTCTTGTTTCGGCGATGGATGGGAGAGGAATAGTGAGAAAACCAAGTGGCGGTATGGAATATATGACTTTCAGAGGTGCTCTCGGATATATCCGCCCGCCACACTGGGGCTTTCAAAAAACATAAAGGCCCTTTATGCCGAATTTGACCATATTCAAATAAAAAAATATAAAGGGCTTGTTCGAGACATAAAGGGCCTTGATACTTTAGAAACCCCGAAGTAGATCTAAGGTCCCAGAGTTCAGATGCATCCATGGAGATCTAAGGGAAGAAAAAATCCTTGAGCGATCCAGCCTGAAGTTGGTTGGGACTCTAGCTTTCGGCGATAGCATGTTGGGATTGCAGGCAGCAGGCAAAGTCTAAGGGAAATCAGTCTGCGAGAAATAGCTTCACACTTCTCCAGGAAAGGACCTCTTGCGATCGAGTCAGACCTCAGGACGCGCAGCAAAGAAATACAACGGGGGGAGAACAAGGCCGACAGGAATGGACAAATGGCAGAAGGCGACATCCATCCCACCGTTTCATGCGTGGAAACGTGAAGAGGAGATTGCGGAATGAATTCAGGTACAACATCGTCCTATATCTATGACAATGAGATTTGTGGGAGGACTTCAGGAAGGACGTGCCAGATTGGTGAACATGGTAATACCCCAGTGGTATCAGTTGTAATGCTCAACGTGAAAAAAATTCATGCATACGAAAACATGCCGCATAGGATAACTAACATAGACAGAGGGCATGGACGATGGGATGAATGAAATGGGCCGATGGTTTATTTCTGTACCATGTTTATTAGCTATGAAATGTAAAAGAACGATACCACAGATACGCACAAGGATAATACCATCGAAGCGCTGCTTGAACCAAGCCATAGTATCCTCCTTCTTAATACGGTGCGAGAATCCAACTCTCGCCTTTTGCTGCCTCCGTCTCGCTACTCGTGCACCCGGGCGACCCATCACGACGTAGAAGTCCATACCGAAGATACCAATACCAGGGTCATATCGGGCTCCCAAATCGATGTGCTCCTGGATACCGAAACCGAAGTTTCCTGTCTCCGAGAAGTTCTTGCGCCTCAACTCGTACTCCTTGACCTTCAGGCCACGCTCCAAGATCTCCTCGGCCTTGGGTCCACGGATGGTAACGTGAACAGCGATTTTCTCGTTACGACGGATACCGAAAGTGCGGACGGTGTATCGGGCTTTTGAGGTGACGGGTGTTTGACCGGTAAGTTGCTCCAAAACCTTGGAGGCACGGGTGAGACGATCTCCAGATTCACCAACGGAGATGTCTAATGAAACGTATTATCTTTCAGCGATAAAATACTTGACAAATTGAACCCAGAAACGCACTGATCACGAGCTTCTCGATACGAGGCTCCTTCATGACATTGGTGGGAGTCGTTTTTTGGTCGGCCTGCATAAAGAACCCCGTTCAGCATCGTCCTGGCATCGATCAAAGAGCCTGGACACTGACCATTGCGGTGAGGGGTGGTGGTTAGTCGCTGTTGCCTACCTTGCCTGAATCTTGTTTGGGACGGCGGGCTCGTTGTGGCTTAAACCTTATTTTGTCCACCTGCATAGATTCCGCACATATCCGGATATTTTTAATCTCCGCTTCAATGAGCCATCAGGCCTCGTTTCCACTCCTTTTCGCGAACCACCATCGGACCCGTTTCAATATCATTACTCCGGTTTTAACTTCTCACTGATTTTAATATGACCCCCTCATGCCAGCCCATTGACACCCAAGGAGCTGAACGGTCCTACCTTGCATCACTCGGACCAAAAATTTCCGGTTGGCGATTCTCTCAGAAGACCTAGAAACACGTTTCTCCCTGGAAAACATCTGCTATCTGGATATGTTTTACTGTTATGTGACTTTCTCCATTCAGATCCTGCAGGTTTGCGAAACGTCATGGGAATGCGACATCTTTCTTTTGCAACTTCTTTCTGTATCTGGGTGATGATCAAATACAACCCGGTGCTCTACGTTGCGGATTTAAATTGTTGGCTATTTTACACGTCTTTGGATCTTTATAGGTTGGCGACGACACGCTACAAGAATCATGTGCCTCGATCGTACGCTACCTGGCTTAGTTTTTCTGGTAAACATCACTATGGCTTCTCCAGCTTCATGTCTTGTGTGTGTCGTCACTGTTTATTTATGAAGTTCCCGTCATCTCATGAATCACTCCGGCTAATCTTCGATGCAAAAGTTTTGCAATTACTCTTTTAGGGGCTTATGCTGGCTTATGCTGGTGTGCTGATGATGTTGTTCAGCACACGGTCCGACGTCGCAAGAGTTGAAAGTCGAAAATTTTATGAATCCGACTGCATCTCAATTACATATGTACGGTGTCAATCGGCCTCTACATATTATCTTTTCGCTTTAAAATTGATCGTTTTACTGTTAGTCCGTCACTGGCGCCTTACACACCAGGAGCAGCGGCGGCGGCAGCGCAAACTCAAATACGCCAATTAGCTCATTCCTCGTGTTCCCATTGGATCAATCCACTAATCACCATGGTTGCCGAAACAAATGACTGAGCTTGAACACGAACCTGAGAGATCCATGAGTACGTCGGTGTTGAACATCCTCCGTCTGATCTTGACCGAACTGGCCTCCTGGTTGGTGTTTTTCTCTGTTTATTTTGATCCACAGAGGTCGAGGTTCGTCTCACTGCTCTTTCTCAGGCCTCTAACCCAAACCATCGGGATCTCTTAACCCACTTGAGCCAACCATCGACCAATGGCGAGCGTTGAGGATTGGGCACATACCAGAACATAGGTTGCAGTGGTTCGCCTTAGCCCCTAGGTTGATCGACTCTCGGTTTCCTGATCTGGACGGGCCGAACGCGGTCTTTCTGAGCCTCCGACAAACCTCGACCGGATTCCTCACCTTCACCGTCGTCTTCTGTCTGATTGGGGAAATTGAACACGAATGAAGGAGACTGCATGCGACTTGTTTTCATTATATTCATGAGCCAGTCCGGACGCCACTCGACCGAAATATCTGACAGAACTCGGCACGGCCAAGATCATTTCTGGCTCTTTTCTCCTATGCAAGGTTCTCTTTATAGCCTGGTAGTGGGCTAGCACAATATCGTCAGACGATTTGATACATCTCTTCTTCGAACCTATAAAACCTCTTGCGCTCCTTCCGTCTGCCTCTTTCCCCCATTCAAGTATTTCAGCACTGCACTCTGCCTTCCCCTATATAAACATTTTCCGAGACTTTCGGGATACATCCCAGTAATCCTTCACAATGGTCTCCTGTCGAATATGCCTGGAGGGTTTGAAGAAACCAGTATCCCTCCCTTGTGGTAATTCCTTCCATTTTTCCTGGGAATGTTTGCTAATATTTCTCAATTCAAGGACATATTTTCTGCAGCGGTTGCATCGTCAAGACCGTACAAGCAGTAAAACCCTATAGCCACCTTCATCCTTGTCCAATATGCCGCTCCATCTACAACATCGGTTAGTCTCTAGCGATGTCTACATGTAAAAAATACTTATCATTCGCAAATAGCGCCCATCAATTTTAGCATCGTCCCCCCGAACTTGCGCCCATTCGTCACACCCAGTGTGCGCAAGCTTTACATTGACCACCAGCCTCCCCGTGAGTCGGAGGAGGACACCCTCAAGGTGGAGCCCGACACGCCCACCACGGAGGATGCTGCCCACGAAACCCCCGATGCACCGAGCTCGTCATCAGAGAGCTCGTCATCAGAGATCTCGCGACTCCGAGCGGAGAACATCGCGCTGCGGAACAACTGCTATATGTGGCGCAAGCGTGCAGAGATGCACGGAACCGCCAACCTAGGCCTGCTTAACTTTGCCCGAGTTGTTCGCGATCAAGCTTCGGTTCTCGCTCGGGAACGAGACGAGCTCCAGCTGCGCGTGCACACCCTCAAACGGAAGATCGAAGACGTTGGGTAAGTCGCTCACGCATTCCTGCCGTTTCGATCTCGAATGTTTGATGGATGCTGATGCTGATGATTGTGATGTAGATCATACCCAGAACTGACACCCCTGGGCTCCTTCTTGCAAGAAACTCCAGAGAGCCATGCACTGCACGGCGATTCAGTATCCCCCGTCCCAGGTTCACTGCTATTTGCACCCCATCCCATCCCCTTGTTTTCCGGCGATCATGAGACCATGCCGCCATCCTTCAGACACGAGACCAGCGCTCCATCTTCTTCGCAGGTCTCGAGCACGGAAAGCCCACGGAAGAAGACTAAAATCGATGATGATCGAAATCGAACAAATTTAAAACCTTCCGATGAACGTCTCTCCAGTGTGTCTGCTGTCGGATCGGTCGCCTCAAAGATCGCCGCGCGTCAGGACGACACGCTCGCTGACGCTCAGCAGTCCGAGCTGCCGGGCGTGACGTCCTAGACTCCGACTCTGTTACAATTCCACCATTTATTTCTTTTTTTGTTTCATTCCCGAATCTATGTTCTGCCAGATTTTGGGCTGTTGTATCCTTGCTTTCTTCATTTTGGGTTTATTGGGTTTTTTTACATACTCGTTTTTAGATAGTAGTAACATTTGTATCATATCAATGGATCATATTATACCTTCGGATTTTTTTTTGTTCAAGCTGTTCTACACCACATTCTATGGATAGATCAAGAGAATGCATTTTCGAGTTAGCCTTCAGCTTCAATCGCTCGAGGCCTCGAGGCCTGGAACCTTGCTCGAACCTGCAATCTATCGCTGACACATTACACAGGAATTTTCTATCAAAGGTTGGAGTCGTCAGACATGCTTCATTGAAGTCGTACAGCATTGTCCATAGATAGATTGAGAAACATTAATTAAGGTATGTAGACAGACATGTGTAGACCAGCCTTTGATCAATTATTCGCGGTCTGGGCTCTTCAATAATATCATGAAGTCAGGTGCCGGCGGATGGCCACGTTGTCGTGGGCGTCTGGCCCGCTCCGAGGCCTGCCAGGCCCGGCGCCTGATTGTCATCCTGAATGAAGCTCATCCAGAGCATCGCACCACCATCTGTCGGTCGAGACATCATCCACATAATACAGCCACTCTCGCAGTCACTCTAGCCAGAACATCGAGCATGAAGATCAGAGCCCACGCCGCGCCTCCTCCATTCGACAATCCGGACGCGGACGTTATTTTGCGATCGTCCGATATGGAGCCAGTCGACTTCCGGGTGTTCAAGTTGCTGCTTTCTCTTTCATCTCCATTCTTCGCCGAGCTTTTCTCACTTCCTCAACCCCCTCCTGCTTCTCCTGCTGGACCTTCTTTCTACTCTACTCAGTATCTGGATGAACAAGGAGTCCCGGTGGTGCAAATGGCAGAAGATAAGGAAACTCTCAGCCTCCTTCTTGGCCTCTGCTTCCCAATCAGCGTATATCCCACCTCTCAATTGTCTTCTCTGCGAGAAATACACAAGGTTACAGAAGCTGCTGTGAAGTTCGAGATGGAAGGAACCCTAAATTATCTGCGACAACAGTTAACATCTCCTCGGTTTCTCGAATCCCAACCCCTGCGAGTTTTCGCGCTGGCCTTCCACTTTGGGTGGGATCCAGAAGCCAAGAAAGCAGGGCGGTACACACTCCGACACCCCATCGACATGCCATACGTCTCCGAGCTCGAGTTCATCTCGGGCGCGACTCTGCACCGACTGCGTGAGTACCACACCACCTGTGGCAGAGTCGCCAGCTCGCGTGCTCGTCTCCAGCCAGCACTCGCCGAGAACGACGATTCCTGGACATGGATAACATGCCGAAAATGTCCGTCTGCATGGAGGGAAGGGATCAGCCATCACTTTGCGGATGCACGAAAGTGGTGGGTGGACTGGACAGAGAGCGTCGCCGATGCTGTGTGGCACCGACCATGGGGAGAGACGGTGAAGAATTGTGATTTGCTGTACAAGGCCCTCGATCAGAGTTCTTCTTGTGCGAATTGTAGAATTCGTGCACGAGAGGATCTGGAGGTGTTTTCGCAGATGCTCTCTGTGGAGATAGAGAGGGATATTTCCTCGGTCAGTACCTTCTTATGTCTTGATGATGCTGCACTTACAGACAGGCGTAGATCACCTTGGACCTTGGTGTCAATGGGTAGAATGAGCGCCCTTATCTGAGTCGACATCAAGTTTGACTTTTGTGTTGGCTATCAGCCAGCACTCAGTACTCAGTACCCAGGCTCAGAGTTTTCGGATTTCAAACGCTCTTTCTGCGTAAATGGACAGGTCAGGGAAGTCATGATGATGAGGATACATCCTGTGGTGAGATATGAGAGGGTGGAGCTCTTTTCGAAGGACGGTGTTCTATGTCCAGTCGTAATTTCGGAGGATGAGCGGGCTCCAGCAGCGGAGCTGTATGACGATATTCTGGGCTTCATGTAGGCCACAGAGGAGCTGAACAAAATCGTAGGCTGTGGGGTCGACACCTGGGTGCCGGTTGAACGTCGAACAGCCTAAATCATTAGCCCAGCAGTTGAAGGGAAGGAGTTATTATGGTATGGCCGGGAAGGAGATCGAGTTTGAATCAGTTACTGTTTCGCTTCGCCCTTTCTTTTGGCACGCTATTGACTACCTACTAGAGTCTAGCAGATCTAGAAGGGATGAATGGGAGTGGTTAAACTCTGGACGTCCTGATGAGTGTCTGTTACATACACTGATCGCGCACTTTTTGAGTGGTGCCATGGTTGTTTTTATTTGAACCACAAAGGCCCGGGGATCGACGACGAGAGCGCCCAGCATGAGAGATCAAAAATAGCTGTAGCATCTATAATTTGTTTCAAGTGCTACTATGTACCGACGGAATTTATAGCAGGGTTAAGGAACGACAGCATGTTAAGTATATGTACATATGCGAGAAACGTAATTCCGGGTATCAAGAATGTGGGTAGAAGGAATGGTATGAACAGATAGTCAATAAAGATAATTGTGAACTCTCCAAAGAAAAAAAAAAAAAACCGACACGACAAACGAAAGACTCGAAATAAAACAGAGAACCACACAAGAAAGAAAATCCTACCCAGTCAACAATACGAATCGCGCGCTCTCGCACCAGAAGCAGCCTCGAGCGCCTTCGTCTGGCCCCACGTCTGATATCCACCATAATACAAGTCGTTCTCGCCAAGACTCTCAATCGCCGCCGCCCGTTCCTCCTTCCTCTTTCCCTTGTGTTTTCTCCGAGGCTGGGAGCCGCTTGCTTCGGGCTGCTCGGCGGGCTGCAACGGTACTGCAGGTGGGTGGAGTTTTGGTGGAGGGGGTGGCGGCGGAGTCAGTGAGATTATGGGGGGCGGCTCGGGCTCACTGGCGAGTCGTCGAAGTGGCGAAAAGGAAGAGTAGGTCGCCCTCGCGTTCCTGCGCCGTTGGCTCTCTTCAGGTGGACCGAAAAGCCCCAAAGTCGACATGCTTCCCGACTCGACGGGCCGAGGTGGTTTCCGGGATAATGAGATGGTGGGGAATGAGGGTTTGGAAAATGAGGGCTTGGGAATGTCTTCCCATCGTTTGAATTGGAATTTTCCTCCGCTCCTTTGATATTTACGATATTTGACGATGATAAAGGCGACCAAGCAGACGAAGAGAATGCCGCCTAGAACAGCTGCGGCTATCTTCGGGACGTTCTGCGAGTTGGTCGAAGCGGCCAGTCCATCTGAATTGGAGATAGGTTTCGAAGCTGTGGTCCCAGCAGGACCGCTACTTGGAGAGGACAGTATGTGGGACGCATTCTGTATCAGCAAATGAGAGAGGGTTAGTGGGGTAGATGACTGGTCGCCGAGATAAGTCACAGAGAGCAAATGGGGTCCGTTGGTGAGTCCGCTGGTCTCGAACATGACTTGATTGTATTGCGTCACTTCCTGTGGGTTCAGGCCGGGCAGAACAAAGGGTTGGGAGGGGCCACCGTCAATGGAATACGTCCCTCTTGAGGGCGAGATAGGCAGCTCGGATGGTGTTATGGCATACCACGTAAGACTGACGCCTATGATTCCACTGTTTAGCCAGAGGCCTACCACTGGAAAATATAGAGTAGATTGGCTCACCTGTAAAGTGAAATTTCGCTGATGAGCCGTTCACCCTCGTAACAGTCGCCACAGATCCAAGTTCCGTCCAACTTGAATCATACTCGATGTTCGGATCCGAGGGAGGGACGAAAACCATTGAAGAACTGAGGTCGCTGGGGACTGAGGGAACGTATTGGAGATAGTCAAAGTAGAAATATCGTCCTTTACTGAGGGCAGTGACGGTGAGCGTGTGGTGTGCACTCGTCAGGTTATCGGCGGAACACATGAGCCAGTTGTTTTCTGGGTATTGAAAGGGAGCAGTCGCGCCGATACTTGTGCCATCGATGAAGCACTCCCAAGAAGGGTCCATTATCCCAGAAGATTCTGTGATATTTGTGGTTCCATATACGCCTATCCGTGTTCCTTTTGGATTTCAGGCGAATTCTTTCAGAAAAACGAAGCAGACTAAACCAACAGATACTTTACTCACCCGAGAAGTCGTATTTGAATGTCCCATTCGTGTTCGTTCCATGCAGAGTCGACCTCAACGTTTGCCCAAAGTTTCCAACACCGCTCTTCGGCTCATTCGTCAGAGAAACCCAGGTATTCGAGTACACGATGCTGCTGTCGTTATCGTCAACCACGACTTGCCGCGACGCTGGAATGGACATCGGGAACAACCGCGATGGAATGAAGGAGAACGGTCGAGCCGAGGGGTGGCCACTGCCACTGAAGCTGAAGAGAGAAGGAGTGAAGACGGTTTGGATCAAGAAAGGCCCTCAGTCATATCCACATATTTTTGGCCCTGATACCCATCGTTGTTGCAGACATCACTCGTAAATCAGGTGGAGTTTGTCCGTCCAACCGGACTCTGTTGCTGCTGGCACTGCTCTGCCCCAAACACATATCAATTTGCGCTTCTTGTTATCCGGCTCTGGATAATTCGCAAAATATTTCGACTTGCTTGGATAAAACAATGTCCTATGTGCAGGATCCCTGGATGTCATTCATCGATAATAGAATCCTCTGGAATGGTGCTGCTCGACCTCTGTTCCTGGCAAGGAAAAAAAAATCGACAAGTAAATCTATTTTGATAAAAAGTTCCCCGCGTCGTCATGGAAGGGGATGGGGATGGGACACACGATGACGAAACGAATTTATACACTCTCGGACATGATGATACATGCCAACCACCTAAATTATCTGTACAGGTACACAGGGATCAGCAATGCATTATCATCGTCAAATCAAATCAAATCATCGTCCCCTTATAAATATGATGGTGCTACATAGAGATAATTTTTAGGGGGGTCATCATCGTGGATATGCTCCGCCATCGCGCTTATTTGTGCCAAACGCGACACGGACATACTCCTCCAACTACCGCAGAGTGACCTTGGCAATCCTACAGCCTGTTCTCAATTAACTGCACTTCCACGAGCGGCATGTCAACGTTCAGCCTGAGAGCGCCATTGTCATACGACAGGGATGATAAGTCTAATATAAATGATGATATGGTGTACGTTGTTTAGTTGAAGCTGTTCGCGTCAAGGGCAACGAACGCAAGGATCATAGATGGTATAATTTTTCTGTTGTAAGCGAACAGCATAATTGGAAGAGGGTGCAGGAAGGATGGAAAGCCTTTGATACCTGTGAGTGACATACACGTACACATACACATATCTGTAGCGTGGAACGACATTCTTTCATTCGCCTCGATTGCCCCCACCACTGCCACTTGGTATGTCCTCTTCTCATTCGATGATATCCTCCGCTGTCGGACTGAGCGTGCCAAACACAACACGAACACGACCTTCCTCCTCCAACTCGCGCAGCGTGTCTTCGGAGATCCTGCTCTCAATCAACTGCACTTCAACGAGCGGGAGCTGGACTTGAGCGCGCCATCGCAGGAATGCTAGAATGAGATGATACGCTTTGCGTTGTTCGGCTTCGAAATTGGTTCGTGTCAGGCGTAAGGAACGCAAAGATGGTAGAAGGACCGGAGATTCCTGCTGTAAGACAGGAAGGAGGTGCAGAGGCAACTGCTCGAGAAGGTTGAGAGCCTTGACAGACGTGAATGAATTGAGGTGGGGAGATAGAAATGTCGTCATGGCAGATGGGTTTACTGGCACAAAGTCCTCATCAAACCATAGATCAAGCATTGTTGTTGTAGCATACGTTGGTTGGTACAAAGAAAGCAGGTCGTTGAAGAATTCGAGGGTGACACGAGGGTCGTCAAAGTTGATAACGAGCCAGAGTAGAGGATCGGCTGTGTTGGCCGAGTGTTCTGCGATGACGTCCTCCTCCGTCATATCCCAAATGTGGCCAACACGTCTTGAATTCCCGAAATGTATCCTGTCACCAATGAGGATCTTCGCTTGGAGGTATCGATCAGGTGTATCAGCTGGCCATTGCGATAGATGGGCACCCAAGAACGTCAGGAGGCGGGTTAAAGGTGAACTACTACCGACTTGAAAGATGAGTCTCAATCGTATCCCACATGTAGGGGGGATAGATAGATGGTCAAAGAAGGCAGAGCTGTGGTGAAATTTGGCTCCAATGCTGAGGAACAGAAGGTGAGGGAGATTTACAGATGGTGCGGGCCCATCTCCGTCATTTGGGGGAGAAATTGCGTTGGCCAGGGTAAGATACCGAAGCGAGGGGATGGTTTCTAGGATGCGAAGCCAACCTATTGCTGTGGGTGCAACTTTCAACGGATGGTCTGGATTCTTCATCATCCCTATGTTTGGCGCCAGGATGTCCAAGACCGACAGTTCTGTGAGGTTGGTAAGAACCGATGAGGAGAAATCGATGAGGCATCTTTGTAAATGCAATCGTCGCAAACGTGGAGCCTGACCCGCGAAAAGCTGGCCAGGGAAAAGACAATCCGGGAAAGGAACCGACGTGATCAGGTTGAGATACTCCAAACAAACGGCTGGGTACTGAAGGAATCTGTCGCATATAAAATCCCAAGGCGCGAACGTAATCTCGAGGCTGAGTGTGCGCATGGTCGAAGAACGCCGAAAGATCTGGGCAAGGATGGCCCTACCCCGCGCGTCTCGCAGTCGGACGTGCTTGAAGGCTGAATCCTCTCCGACGTCGAGTATAGAAGATTTGGAAAGTGCGAGGAGTCGTTCGATACGTCGGGGAGTGTGTGCTTGGTAGTTGATGATACGGTTCCACAACGCAGGGAAATTGATGCAAACCTCATGCCATCTCCGGCAAACGAGGATGGTGGCTATGGTGGTTCGGTATGGATCATGTACAGGACTTCCGTTGTTGTCAATCTCCTTTGAAGTGTTCTCAAGGAAGACGAGAGCCAAAATCTCGTCTGGCAAATCATTCATCTCTAGCTTCTGATCGTGAGCTTGAGCTTCTTCGGTTTGTCCCGCGCTGTAAGAGCTGGTTCAGAGACTGCCGTGCAGTTGGTGAAACATTACAGACATACCTGATCATCTTTCCACGTATCCCAGAGGATTTTGGCTCTTGGAAGGAAACTGGGGTGTCATATTTAAAAGAAAGAGGCAAGCCTGCGGAAACTGTGCCGCTTTGATGTTGACATGCTGCCGCGCAGCCGGTTCCCACGGTCTGAAGCGTTGTTTAGGCGCAGGCAGGGCGCAGGAGAATTATTTCACGGAGTGTCGAGGCTGGTGGACCGGTGAAGCCAAAATAAAGCGTACATACTGACAGGTAGAAAGAATCCTTAAGCTAGATTGTAGTATAGATGGAGAGAATAGATTGTATTGATCTTGATTGACATAAACTTGAAGGATATACACAATTGAAACTTCAAGCTTCAAGCCTAAGTGGGGGAACAGGGACAACTTGTGAAAGTCAACAACCATACAGCTGGTAGGCGGCGGCAAAATTGATTGCAATCCTATGAAGTGTCAGCCTAACGTGAAAGTTGGGTGAAGGTGCACAGTCAATGCAAAGCAGAACGGCATACTTTAAGCAGACGCAGACATCCACACTCCTACATCCTTGAATAAATGCCTAATTTCCTGTATCTCTGGGTGCAAATGGGGTAGCGCTCGGGCCCGTAATGCCTCCAAATCATAATCCTCGTCGAGGACAATAATGTGGACTATATCCTTATCTCTTTCTTCATCACCGGGGGGCCTAAGGTTTTCACCTTTTGGAAGATAAGAATAATCCAACCTGATATATGCCTCACGAGAAAATGCTTGGTGGAAAGCAACAACTGCTCTCATCCTCTCATCCTCTTCTCCCGGAGTCTCTGCGAGAAGGTCTGCTGTGACTTCCCGAGAAATCTCAAGGCCTTTTACATACAGAGGCATAGGTTCTTCATCTAGCAGATGTTATCAGTAAAATCCCTGAGCGAGATGAATTTTGAGTAGGCATACCCATGGTGGTGGTGAAACGGAATGAAAGGAACCTGGTTCCGCTGACGTGGAATCAATACGATACATGTACGTAAAGTATATTCTTTATTAAAATAGTACGAGAAATTCATGTATGCTTGCAAATCACTCATTTCTGATAGTAATTGGGCGAGGATATTTCCCGAGTGCCACTGGATAAGAGGACTAGAATTATTAATTTTTTCTGAATATCGGACTCATACGCTACCGTTCTCCCCCAAATGACAGAACATGAGGCTTCCTTTAAGAAGCCAACCAAGGCGCCTGGCTGATATGGAGATCTGTTATCAAAGAACCTCTTTAGCTCATTGTGACAATTTTGCATTCCCTACAGTGGTCACTGGCGCTCTTTACATTCTTGCCCTTCTCCTGAGCGCCATGTGGATATACATCTGCAGTCGTTTGCTGCTGGTAATTTCAGGTTGAAGCAAAATTGTAGGACCTATGCATGTTGGACTTGGGAGTTCGTGGACGACGCTTGAAGCTGAAGTCCCTGAGCGTGTGACCATCAATGAGGCGAACGGCACCACTCCTCGTTGTCCTTTTCGCACGAGTTGACGAAGTAGATATAACCTGAATAACAATTTTTGAGCTAGATGCAAGCGATAAGGTATCGGATCCAGATTAAATGTATAATGAGGACAATCATACTATATGTTAAGCTCCATGCCATGCCAGCTTCCTGAGGTTACCGAATAGATATTTTGCGCCTCCTTCGGGGGCATCAAAAAGATTGGATGCTTAAGCAAGAGCTCTCGGATGTCCATACTTAGGGGTGCTGGTCTTCATCTTCGCTTTGGGACACGCTCTGAATCGTTGCTTGACACAAAGAAATCATTTTAGCGCCTTGCGGCCCGACCTTCCCGATCCTAGGGGAAATGCTGAATTTCTGCCTTTGAATGCTTCGTAGGTTTGGGCTTGATCTTATTTAATCAGAATACGCAAAAGTCACTGCAGTTTTGTTTTGTGAATGAAAAACAATCATGATCTAGATCATGGCACCCATCGAATTTCTCCCGCAGAGCGTCGCCTGAGCCTCGATGCGCTCTCGGTTTTCTCCCAAAGGAACAGGTCCATCGGGTTGCGCCTCCATTTTATGAGTCTCACCCGCTTACCTAGCCACTCTGATACATCCCTCGTGGTCCCTTTGTCTGCGGTAGCCATGCCCTCTCTGTACTTGAACAATCCTGGAGTGGGTAATATAATCTCTTCCCCCTTCCGTCCAAGATCGGCAAGATTGCGCATGGCTGACGAGGATAGAGCGATTTCTTGGACGCTTTCGTGTAGTCTCACAAAATCAATCAAGGATTTGACATCTTCTGCGAACACGGTGTCGAGAGTGATGGAGCGGATTTTCGGCCAGAATATACTCGATGATCGTTGGGCTGCGGTACCTTCGTGGACCTGGACGCCGTTCGATGCCCAGTCACGAAAATTGATCGAGCGCTTTCGAGTTATTTCCGCCCCATGGTCCCCGCTGGATAGGCCGGTGAAAAGGACATTGGCGGATACTTGAAGTCGAATGAGCTCGAGGTTTTGTAGG
This sequence comes from Psilocybe tampanensis, assembly GCA_019904355.1. Classification (NCBI taxonomy): domain Eukaryota; kingdom Fungi; phylum Basidiomycota; class Agaricomycetes; order Agaricales; family Agrocybaceae; genus Psilocybe; species Psilocybe tampanensis. The sequence goes on along the minus strand of JAHXRV010010888.1, from coordinate 2,189 downwards.
TCATGGAAAGAGCGAAAAATGTTCATGTCGTCCTTGTATCTCATGGGAACTTGTTGGTCGCGATGTGCCAGAGATATTGGCAGACGATTTATTATCTTGAGGGTCTCGATCTTTGATGTTGAGATCGAATTACCGAACAAAACGGATATGCGAACGTCGGAGTCGATTTCCAGATACGTGAGGTTGGGAAGGACGAGTGAAGAGAAGACGAATGTCTTTTGATCTCCCATGTACCTCTCCGCAGTGCTCACGGCGATACTGCGAAGTGTGTCAACCTTTATTGGCGAGAAATTGCTCGGTTGTATCGATGCTTCGGGATACAGATGGCGGAGAACAAGAGTCTGCACGCGGAAGTGGGGCGCGCCAAATAAGCTTTCTATTTCAAGATGGGTGAGACGGAGGTAGCTCAGGTCGAGCGTTGTTAAGTTGGAGATCGTATACGGAAGTGCGCGAAGGTTTTGGGTCGCAGGTGTTATAGTTGTCCTGTGGATCCGAAAAGAGTCCCGGAATCTGAGCATTGTCAGATTGGGTAGGCTTTGCAGCCAGGATAATTCCGACGATTCCGAGAATCCGAGATAGCGGGGTAGACCTCCAAACGGAGTGTACATGGATAGCTGTTGGAGTGGAGGTTTTGCGGTAGATATATTTTCCATCGCCTTCATGATGGCTGCATCGATCTTCCTGAGGCAGATATCAATCCGGTATAGACGGTGCGAGCATTGCATGATTAGAGTCAAAATCAATGCAGCCAAATGTCCAGGATCGAGGGTGCTGTCAACGGCATTCATCTCTGGCGCGAAAGAGAAACCATCGTTCAGGATGATTGAAATGGCCATCTCTCCTGATCTTCTTATCCATTCAGATGTCCATCGGAGGCATTCCGTCGGATTCTTCTTCAATGGAGGCACAATGAAAGTCCACAGGTTCTGGGAACCCAGCGAGAGTATGCGCCAGTGTCGACATACCATAGATACCAGCACTGGAAACGGAAGACCTCCAGGATCGACATTTTTCCACTCCTCCGTCCCTGCTGTGAAGATTTGGGCAAGGACCTCGTTGGGAACCTGGTATATATGGCTCGGCGAAGGTTGGGGGGCATATCCTTCCATCTGACGATATCGGGGAGGAATTCAGTGCCATTGGGTGCAGATTAATCAGTATCGTGTCTATCGTAGTTGGCAGGATTACTCACAGCGATATGATTCCCCTTGGGCGAGTCGAGGCTCTGAGATGGTACTGACGGCAATGGAATAATTGTTAAGGGTTTCTTTTGCCCAACGGCTTGATTGATATCTATTTCCAGCACTGCCGGAGCACTGCCACTGTAAACCTCATGTTGGCCTAAGATCTGGAATAATCGAGGGATAAATGAGTTAATTTCGAGTGAAATGGTTTGAAGTTCTGCAAAACTTCAAGAAATTTCATGTTTTCATCATTACCTGAGAGGGTGTCGATGGCAAATGGAGTTTTTTCAGCAGCCAGGCGGGCCGCGGATAGTGCCGATCGTTATTCGAACTCCGCCGGCACTGTGCCTGGACTCTCCGAGTCTCTTCTGCTCTGTTGACACAACAATACGTTGTTCATTTTCTTGTCAACCGTTGCAGAATTTCCTTTGCCCTGTATCCGCTGGGAAGGATCTGGCCATTTGCTCTATCCTCAGCGACTAAATGCCTCTTCTTGGTGACCTGCAGTGTTTGTTCTTCGTCGTTCATTACTGTCGTTACCCTAGATATTGAAATCCCTGGGATATTGAAAATAGCGGACTTTCATGACCTCCAGTCTTCCGTTCACTCTGAGGATTTATATCTATATAGTACCAGCCTATATCTTTTAGAATGTGAATTTTTTTTGAAGGAAAACGGAGCGAAAAGAAATCAAGAATTTTGATAACAACTTTTTCGCATCAAAACACTAGGTGTACGCAAATGTCTATCCAGATCCTGCCAGATCCCTTGGGCAGAATCTCACAAAAAGGGACAGCGTTCATCTAATACTAAAGGTAAACACATCCTGAAAAAATTGAGCAGATACATTGAGGTCTCATAGAGTAGGCAATAAAAGTTTGCTTTTTCGAAGGGGAGAGTGACGGTGTTGCCTCTTTAGGAGGTAACGAAATCATGTAATCACCTACCATTGCCCTTCCTCGGAACAGCGGAGCTTCCAAAAAAAAGTGTGACATTTCCGTGACA
>JAHXRV010010873.1:0-10507 GCA_019904355.1 Psilocybe tampanensis | reverse complement strand
AGAACTCAGCGGCCTTGGTTTGATGTGTGTAGTCGAAGCCTCGAGGCCAATGGCGGAGACAGGACGGCGTGGAACTACAGCCACTCGTGAGATATGTCGCTCAAAGAAGAACAAAAGGCCCATGAACCCTGTGCAGTTGCTTCGGGAACGGTGGTTACGTCGAACGTGGATGATCGACCAGATTTCTTTATCTTCGAACCATCGTTGGTGTAGTTCCGTCCGAGAGACATAGACAAGGAATAGTTTGGGTCAGTCGTTGCAAGACCATGTACGAGCTTTGAGTCGCGGGTCAACAAACACCAGGACCTCGAAAAAAAAAAAGAAAAACAGGGCACAGGGCGGTGCAGGGTATGGTCCTAAAGGGGAATGAGACGTTCTGATTGTGGGCAATACTTGTGGAAGAGTGTCTGACCTTTCCTATCACAGGTTGATTGTGTGCGATGTCGGATGATGGTCGGCCACAACAGAAGACAAAGAAGTGACTCAAGATTCGTCAAAAAGAGAGGTATCAGCCACGAGGTTTTACTCCGAGTAGGGACAACCCCTAGATCAATCTGTATCTTCATCATGGAGGAGGTACTATTGAAAGAATCAAAAGAATCAAGCGCAAGGTGGGTTGAAAATCTGAACGTTGAATATCTGACCTTTCCGGTGTGCCATTGTCGACCCAAAGAAAATGAGTGCTAGGGTTGTTGAGAACGGTAAACAGGCCCTAGATGTCCCGCGTCATGAGCTTTATCCGTTGGTTATTTTGACAAAAGGCCAGGTCAGAATTGCAGAAAGGTTTCAAGGCCTAGCGCACCCAGCATTCCCACGGATGTTGAACGTTGAACATACGCGTGAACATTCGACGCGTCGTGTAACGTCAGGTGATGCCATTTGTAAGAGTCACACAGACGCGGTACGGTTTGCAAGGGTTTGCAATTAATTAATTGCAGCTTCGATGCCAATATGAGAATACTTCATAACTAATCATTATAACCCCCGCTTCCATACACCTTCGCATCCCGCCTTTGCATGTCATCCGAATCATCACTCACAACTAACTGATCTGCTTCGCGTAGGTTGAGAATGATACGACTGCAGAGGGAGCATTGTATGGCAACTGCAAATCCGATAGGGGTCTCAATAATTCCGTTCTGGTATGCCATAGAGTTAACGTGTCATTCAAAAAACGAGAAACGAGTGAGCGCCCAGAGGCAAGTTGGAATGATGACAGTTACTCACCTTGCGCTCAACAATCCAAACCGTCAGAGAGCTGATGTAGGTAAACGCGATGCTGGAATAAAACACCATGTCAATCTAACAGATCCGGAATTGAAGGAGAAACTAATACAGACACGGCAAAATAAATTGTCGAATCGCGAATCAAGATGTTGTACAGTCCTTTGCCGCGATAGTTGAAGATTATTCCATCAGAGCGGAATGATCGGATTGCTGGAATGATAGCGAGGACGCAGAGCATTGTCTGGAAGAACAGCATCGGTATCCAGAAGGCGTATATTCTCTGTGGGATGACTCTCAAGTCACAGAATTGGCCTCCGGGTATATCCAGGACAAAGGCTTGACGTAGCGCCATCGATTTATCAGTCGATCATTTTATCCTCACGAACGGAATAACAAGGCGTACCTTTGCCGTCCACCAAGGCCTTTCCTACCACATAGCCGGATGCAGTGACACACAGGACATAGGTAGATATCATGAGCGCAAGAATTTTCTTGCTTCCAGAATAAAGAGCGTATATTCGGAATTGAAGCGTCGCTAGAATAACGATCCACAGGACGGTGTCAGTTCAAATGATCAGCCAAGGCGACGCTTCGAGCTATGATTCAGGAATCGAGTATTACCATCGGCAACGATACACCCAACAAGACCAGTGATGCCCTCCCATTGAAACACTCGTAAACCTATCCATCGTTGAATACTTTAAGACCTTGATTTGACGCTGCAATGATGAGGAGACTCACAACTAGTTTGGCAGAAAAGGTGTTGAATTTAGCTTTTGATTATTCTTTGGGATACTTAAACCAAGCCTACAACTAGAATGATATTTATTTATATGTCAGCTTGAATGAGAAAGACACCCGGGACCTCACGTACGGTGTCAGTGAGCCCCAGCGGAAAATGTGCTCCAATTACAGACTGTCAGCGTCGAGGGAGGGCGGCAACATAACAAAAACTGTACCATAGATGTCAAAGCTTGGAGGTACCTTGAGCCAGGAGTATACGGACGATGGAATCCCCACTCACATCGAGGTCGCTAAGACATAATAACGATTCTGGTTTGATGGGATTCTCGTTATTAGACTTATGCGAGAAGCAAGCCTAAGAGGAAAGGACTGACGATGAAGAACAGGACTTTGATCCATGACCATTGTCTTTTCTGATGCATACACTAAGTCAAGAAGCGCCCAGAGTATAGCGAAGGAGACTCTCACCCAAATGAGGTTCACCTGGACCAAACAGGTTCAATGTTCAACGTCACTGATATCGCTGTGTTGAATGCCGATCGAAACCCACCTCACGATCGAACGTGATTACTGAGAAGATAATGGCATTCTTATAAGGTTCACAGCACAAATCTGCCAGTTGTAAAACAGGACTCACTATAGTCGAAGAGGACGGTGGCCGCCGCCGATGCTAGATCTCGAAAATTAGCCACCCGTGAGACAGAACTATTAGAACTCAAATAGTACCTCGTGTATATTTGATGAGCTGAATCTCCCGTAAACCCTCGATTAAAAGTTGGAATATAGGGTTGATTTCGGACATTGAAGAAAGTGAAGAGGAAGGGCGACGGAGGGTTGCAAATACGGTGACAGAGCACCCAGTTCACCCCTTTACAGGTCTATATACAAATCTGAATGCGATTTGGACCTTGGTTGGTATCTACATAGGTATGAGTCTGTCGTGTGACTTAGACATCTCATTCACTTTAAGTATAGAACCTCGAACGGAAGACAGATGATTGACCTTGATTGACTGTTCTGACATCACAATCATGATATTGCTTGGGCGAAATTATCGGCGCGGAAATCCATACGAGTGTCGCTGCACAGAGAGCAGCTGTAGGGACCCCCTTCGTTGGACTGGAGGTTATCGGTTATGCTTCAAGTTACACGACTGAAGTACTGAAGCCCTGTGTAATCGCGTCTGGCAATACATCGTGTTAATCAGACTCAATATCAAATCTATCATAGAGCAGTTGTATATGAATCTTGTGAACCCAGGTAAAGTCGCTTCACATATGCTATAAATTTAGGGCAATTGAACAGTCATTTATCTGGCCAATGGCAGTCAAGATATGCGGTGGGCGTCACCTTGCATGGCAAGGTCCTTTGGAGTCACGGCATGTCTCGCCCAGGCCATTCTGAAGAAATTCTCACGTAGATAACTCACCATCACTGCGCTGACAGAACGAGCTTAGATTTAAAAAGTATTGACATCAGAGATATAATAGGCTGAAGCCATGCAAGGTCCTTAACGGACACAGCTCGGCGAGTTCAAAGTCTAGGTGAAAAAATTCCGATACGGGGAATCGAACCCCGAGCTACCGCGTGAAAGGCGGTAATGTTAGCCGTTACACCATATCGGACATGCTTAATATTTGATTTGTTAATTATATAATGTATGCTGTGCCGGTTCATTACTTTTCTCTTTCCAACGCTGTTCTCCACCCTCTGTTCTCCACCTCGGCTTGCGGTTAGCAATAAATCTGTGCCGTCGTAGTTCCCGATCTGGATGTTCCAGTGTCTCAAGCCATCTCGAATTAATACAGATTTACAGCAGAGTCCTTGTCAGTCTATCGATACACCATCTACTTATATACCTCTCCATTCAAAACCTTGTTTAATCTCAAACGTCGCATCCAAAATCAAGTTATCACTCGACGTCCCAACCTTCACACCGTACACACCCTTCTCAACGGTCCAAGTGTCGTAGAGCTCGCTCCAGTACGACACTGCATACTTATCCAATTTGATGTTCACCACCTCCGACGCGCCTGGGGCCAAATCGCGGACTTTAGCGAACCCTTTGAGCTGTAGCGCCGGGTGTGTTAGCTCGGATGTCGTTGGGAGGGCGATGTAGACCTGGATGACTTCAGACCCTCGGAGGTTTCCTGTGTTTGTGACGGAGAGGGAGACGGTCAGGTCGAACTCGTTATTGGCCACAAGAACTTCAGAGAGTTTCAGGTCCTTGACGCTGAACGTCGTGTACGATAGGCCGTGTCTGGAAGAGTATTATTTCATGTATGTGGGATTATGCATTGATTGAACTCACCCAAAGGCATAGATTGGGGTGATATTGCGGTGCTGGAAGTGTTTGTATCCCTTGATTAGGAGAAAGAGGCGTCAGCAGGAGTCTTAGATTTGCTCATAAATTTGATACTTACCACATAGAGATCCTCAGCGTACCGAACCTTTCAATTGAGAGATATGAGTAACAATGATTAATGATGCTAAGGCGGAGAAGAAACCCTTACCTTTCCATCTTCCGAATGGAAATGTCCAAACGACGGGATGTCTTCCTCCTTCTTGGGGAATGTAAGAGATAACTTGCCAGATGGGTTATGTTTTCCGAACAATACGTCAGCTATGGCGTCTCCAGATGCGTTCCCAAGATACCACGCATGTACATGTCCTGGTACAGATTCAGCCCAAGGCATCGTGATAGCAGATCCCTAGATTCAATATTTCAATGAACACCCGGAAAAAATCTCGATGTATACAAAACTTACTGATTGAGTCACGACCACAGTCTTTGGATTAGCAGCTACCACCTTCGAGACCAACTCGTCAGTACGTCCGGGGAGGGCCAAGGTGGTACGGTCGTATCCCTCGGTTTCCCAATCGGAGTTTAGTCCAACGACGGCGATGACGACGTCGGCCTCCTTCGCCAGCTGTACTGCGGTTGCCAAAAGGTCGTCCGAATCTTCAACAGGAGCACCTCCCAAGCGTACGCCTGGATTGCTGATAGAAAGAATCAATATTTATATTGACTCGGATTCAGGGGATAGGAACCGAACCTGTCCATGACAACTTCGTCTTCGTCTCCGTCAGCTGGTGCGCGGACATTGCAAAACTCGACGAGGATGTCATGCTTCGTGTTGGCTTTCAACTGGTATGTACCCTTCTCCTCTTCGGACCCTAGGCCAAAGAAATCTTCTCCGCGACGCTGGCGTGTCCAGTTATCGATAACCAAGTTTCCGTCAACGTAGAGCTAATGGCGACGATTAGACCATGCCGGAGCAAATGAGAGGAAAGACCATGCCTTAGCACGTCCAGCTACAATTAACCCGAACTCGAACAAGCAGTCCTTCTCTCTGGGCTTGAGCTGTCCTCTGAGCTTCACAGTCCATCTCCGGGTGATACCCTTAGGAGCATCGACGCTGACGAACACCCTCGTTTCATCGAGAAGCATCTCCTCGTACACTTCGTCTAGCATTTCCATACTATCGTTTCCGGCATGTTTGTGCCACGATGCAATCCATCCACGCTCTCCCGAGGCGGTGTACATCTCGTAATCCAGAGAAGGCATCGTCTTGTAGGCTAACGACGGATCAATTAAGATTTAAAAAATTGAGGCTTCGTACTGACCTCGTGAACCCTCGCTATATGTCACCTCCACATCGCTCCCACCCTCCTTGAGTGCATTGACGATGCCCTCGTAAGGTGTCACGAAGAAACTGGCTTTCATCGCGGCTGACCCACCTCCGCTGAGGACAATCGCTTTCGCATTTGGACCAACCACAGCGACTTTCTTCAAAGCTTTAGCGTTGAGAGGAAGGATAGCCGACTCGTTCCGCAGGAGAACGATAGACTCTGCCGCCACTTTGCGAAGAAGGTCCGTAGACTCGGGTGTATCGACCGTGCGTTCCTCGCCGTCTCCGTCGAGAACCTGGGGAGCGATGAATATTCATCAGTGCTAGAAACTAAAAAGGTTACACACCTCAGGGGCCCCGTGAGCACACTTCTGGACAAGTTCGAGGACCTTCTTAGCACGCTCTTTCACCGTACGCACCGTGACCTTTCGTGCTATGATCGAGCGGCTGACCAGGTCCAATGTCCTCCATTTGTTTGTGCCCGGCATTTCGAGATCGAGTCCCGCTTTGAAAGCAGGATCAATGCCGTAGGTACCAAACCTATATCAACGAAACTATGAGATACGAATGAGGGAATATCGTTGGAAGGCCGCTGACCAGTCACTCATCACCATTCCGTCGAATTTCCATTCGCCTCGTAGGATCTTGGACAACAAGAACGGGTTCTCGGAGGCATGCGTACCGTTGACGCGATTGTATCTAGACATAACATCAAATCGGATTCGTGTACAAAAGCGTTAAAACTCACGCAGTCATGTACGCCCAAGGCTGTGCGTGCTTCTGAGCGAGCATGAAGGGCATGAGGTACACCTCCCGAAGCGCTCTCTCGCTGAGAATGCTATCATACCCCATCCTGTCGTTCTCTTTGTCATTGGCGCTGAAAACGACATCAGCTAAGATGTGAGCACCAATGTGGGATGTACCGAATTACACAAAGTGTTTGATCGTCGTTCCGATTCCTCCACTCTGTACCCCATTGACATACGCAGAAGCGATGATACCGGACAAGAAAGGGTCTTCCGAAAAGCTTTCGAAGCTCTGTGACCATCGTCAGCGAACGTTGAGTGGAGTTAGATGGTCACCCACCCGTCCACCAAGAGGGTTCTAAGATAAAGCATGAGTTCACGATGTCCCAGCATTTGTTTCGAAACAGTCTCACCCGCTGAATGTTGCATGTAGGTGCGAGGATGATCGACGCAGCTCGCAGTTTCGCTTCCTCAGCCAGCAGCTTCAGGCCGACCTCCTCGACAAGCTTCGTGTCCCAGGTCGCTCCAAGAGCTGTGGAGCACTGTGATCAATGTATCCGTGAGATTCCGTAGAAGAGGGGTTAATTTCATATGAGATTACCGGTAGACACTTTGCTGGTGTTCCATGAAAGAAAAAGTTCCCTCTGATCCCGTTGGGACCATCGCTGACCTGTCGTGTTACGAGGCATCGGTGAGCTCGACCTTATCTGATGTGTCAACTCGCTTCATACCTTAATCGCAGGTACTCCAAGTCTCTCGACTGCGTGTGTGTGCCAGAAACCAACACCTGCTGTGAGGAGAATCGACTCTTCCGTGGTCAAGTTGTCGAGAATCTCGTTAATATTCGCTTTCGAGAAATCTGAAGGAGACATTGTCGTCGTAGATCCGGGGGAGAATGAAGAGAGAAAAGGAGAGAAATCGTCTGGCGACTTTTATAGTCGATGCGGGGTAGGAAACAAGTCGCCGACATTTCTCCGAGCCAAAAAGGATGAAGCGTGAATCTAGCACCTGACCAAACTTTTCAGTCATATCTTGAGTATATCGTGGAAGATTTTATCTATTTGGATTTGCTTTAAATGCTTCATGGGAACCAAAGTCTCGGGAAGAACTCGTGTTTCATGGTATAGGAAGATAATAGAGGTGGTGTGGGGGTTGGTGTGGTCAATAAGAAATTAGAATATGATTCAAGAAAATAAATTTAAGGAGGTTTGTTTATGGAATAATCCGTGAAGAGGGATGGTGGGTGGGTGTGAAAAAGTAAGGCCCTATGCCAGTGATACGATTCAAAAGGTATATTGTAAGCAATGTATGAGTAAGCGATGGATATGTTGAAGTGGAGAGGAATATGCGAAGACGGTACTTGAAATTCTTGAATGATCCGCGGACCGCCACCATTCCCGCCAGCCAGCCTACCTACTTTTTATTGCCTACATATCCCGGCGTCTATCACGCATTGCATACAATTCCTCCTCAAAAACTTAGGTCGAAAGACTCTGGAAGAGAAAGGAAAATCACTGACATCTGTTCCATACTCAAATCATCAGTTCCCGACCCACGAAACGGATCTAATCTTATCTTCTTACGTACATTGATGCCGCGCAGGTAAATTGAACCGGCAAACATATGATCGATCACTTGTTTTTTCCTCCCACCACCATGTCCCAACCAGTCGCGAACTGGAAGTTCTCAATATCTTCTTCAGCTGCAAAATACGGTCCTCGAGTAGGCACTGTAGTGATAAGGCGGGGATCAGAACCCATCTGTCTCCCAACACCAGGGATTTTAACCGCCACGTCGCGCGGCGTCGTCCCCCACTTATCACGCGATCACCATAGAGCTACGAGCGCGATTCGTTGGGTAAATATACCCTTTGAAACCTTGTGAGTGGTCAGGGTAAGCTCGCCATACCGGTTGTCAAATTCTTTTCTGTAGCCTCGAACATACTCCACCAGTGCCGACTCTACACCCTGGCTCGACACCATTGCATACTTTCCTCGGTTTTATTCCCGGAAAACATATTTTGTCCATCTCTGCGCGGGATCCTTATGAGGGGAAGGAAATGCCGACAAACGGAAACAATCATGTATCAGTTTACAGCTTGAGGGGCGTTAGACAAGTAAGTCCCACTTTTATCTCGTTCAATCTAGAATTAACCCAACAGCTCAGCTCTCGCCCGTCAACTGGAGATCATACTCACAAAGTTGTCGGCCAGATGTCGTCTTTTCTCTTTCAGATATACCATTTTCAAATCCTCCATATTCTCAAAAACGTCTCACAAAAAGCATCGAACGTTCAACCGCGTGGCTCTCCAATATCCTGCGACCGTATGAAAACCAGGCACTGCCAAATGTCATTGTTCATATGGCCGGTGGCACTAGCGTTCCAGCTCGTCAGGCCTTTTCCCATAGTCTTCTTGAACAACTCTATGGCCCCGAGGCGGAAGCCGTTCGACCACTTCAGACACTCGATGAGGGTGTCGTTGGATACTCTTTCGATCTCGTACCCCTCCGCCAATCACTGGAGAAAACTCCCCGCGTTCCATCTCCCACCGACCTCAACCCCGTCATACCATTCCACACCGAACAAATAGTCCCTCTTATCCAAGCCTCCCTCTCGTCCCTCCCTTCGACCAAGGCCCGTCTGATCAACTCGACAGAATCCCCACACGAAATCCTACACTACATATCAACAGTAGGCATCGATCTTTTCGACGCGCACTGGGCCCAACGAGCCGCCGATATTGGCGTGGCCCTTGATTTCGAATTCCCGATCCGTTCTCCACCTTCCTCTCCCAAACGTGACATCGGACACAACTTGTACGCTAAGAAATACGCCCTCGACTTCAGTCCATTTGCAAGCGTCTTCCGTGGCGCACTGGCCTCAGACTCCGACGCCGAGGCAGACTTGCCGGTCTGTCCTTGTGCGGTCTGTTCGCCAGTGTCTCCCCCTACGCGGATCTACCATGGAACAGACACCCCCGAATACTCAAAAGAACCTGTCCCCGACGCGACAATCCACCGACCGGCGTACACGCGTGCGTACATCCACCATCTGCTGCACACACACGAGATGTCGGCGCACACACTGCTGGTGATGCACAATCTCGAAGTGCTCGAAGCCTTCTTTGCAGGCATCCGGTCTGTGATCAGCAGTCGCCCCGAGAGCTGGGAGGAAGAGGTGGGCAGGTTCAACGAGGTATACGACGAGAGACTCGCTGTGTGTGATGAGGCGAAGGTTAGTTGGAAAGAGGTCGAACTAGCGCGAGGAAAGGGACGTTTAGCGAGGGAGAAGGCGAAGCAGGAGGAGTCGACGTTGGGCACTGTTGTTGAGTTGGATGATTCATGAACGGATTGGGGCATTGTGTGCTTGGGTATCATGGGCAGGTTGGGTTGAGACGTATTATTCTGCAACGATTCGAAACATAGCCTCAACATGGCGTCGGAATCATACGGCCGTACGGTTTTGCCTCGTCTATCAGTTGCCTCTGAACCGAAGTACGCTATGTTTTGACAGACACTTGTGTCCCAACTTGAGGCTATCACTCGAGAACGAATATCAAGACATAAAGCTCGTCCGAGAAAAGGATGGAAGTTTCTCGATCCGCTCAATTTTCTTGAAGTGGGTGACTTCTGAAACAATCACGATCACGCCGACTTGATCATGAGTCGCCAATGTCGTGAGTATTATGCCTTTCAATTTTTTTCTACAAGTTTACATCCGTTCATCAAAATGTCGCCAACGTAGCGATATCCAAACGCGAGACGAACTTAAGGGATGTCAATATCATTCCACTTGTTAGCCACTGGCAGGGCCCGCACTACGTGCGCTTAAGCTGTCAATAATTCTCAGAGAGCCACTGGCAAAGGGCTGAGAACGCCGCAAGTTTGGACCCCTGGATCCAGGGACTAATGTCCTGGTCTAATCATGCCTACTACTCTTGAGTCCAGTCTTCGTGTATTCCGGTCGCATAGCTTTCCAGTGCTACTAGTATTAGGTCTGCTTGAGACAGTACGAGGGGCACTTCAGTGGCCCAAAAATAAGTGCCTTTAGACTGTTGAATTCATGGTGTGAATGCAGCCTAAAGGCATGCAGAAAAAAATATGTTTGCACATATATTTATGAAGAAAATATGTTTAGAACTTTTGGTCTTTTTTGTCA
>JAHXRV010010870.1:0-20405 GCA_019904355.1 Psilocybe tampanensis | reverse complement strand
ATAGCGCTAATGCTGGCCATCGGTCAATGCATCTTATTTCCTCGCTATATTTCCATATTTGTGCTGTGGGGTACTGGGGTACGGGGTACGTATACTAGAAGAGCGGAGGTGCAGGACAAGCGATGGGACTGCTCTTCGATTGTTTGGCACATTTATCGTGAAAATCTGCCTTCCGCAAGTTATCCTACTTGGATCCACCGAACTATATCTCCGAGGACAAAATCGGTCCAAAAATAATTCTGAATACACGAACTGCGGTCCAATCTTCGTCTGACCAAACCCTCAAGTCATATCGTTCTCTATCAGACGGCGTAAAAAAACCTCAAGATCAAGAGAAGATAAGGATGTCCCCTTTTTCCATCGATATCAGAATCTCTTTGGGGACCTTTTCTACCGGGTACTTTGCCAGGTTTCGGCGCTCGCCAGTCAATATCTTAACATTTACCATCGATAGTTGATATTCTCTTAAAATTATTGTACTGAATATAAATAATGTGTCTGACAGCTTCCTGACATCGCACCGGCCCACTCAGACTGCGCCTCTGTTAGGTTTCTATTGAGTTTACATCGTGTGGCTTCTCTATATATGTTTCTAATGAGTATTCTATTGCATGACGGCAGAATGGGGAAGGAATTTTGCTGAACTTGCTCTAGATTTTCCGGAGGATCCAACATGATTTAATTGTACATTTCGGTCTGGAATATTGCGGGCACTAATACCAGAAGTATCATATAGAAGTAGGAGTCAACGTCAACTTGTAAGTTGTCACAATATGTGTCCCCCCCAGCGTTATTATGAGTAAGAGTCAATCACTTAGACCGGTCGAATCAAGGTGAAGAAATTGACACTCAGTCTGAGTCGACAAGCAGAACGTATCGTCCACGAGATTATCTGCGCAGTTGCAGACATATTTTCTGGCAGCCGGAGTGCTCTTGCGAGTTCAATGCAAGAGAGTTTGCACAGAGTAGACTGGGATAGAATTACCTAATTTGGATGTTTTCGGAGGAGGGTCAGGAACGGATTTTATAGAGGACTCTACAGTCATTAACCTTACTTTCCTATACGGTAACTCCTTGTACGCTTGTACAACCTACACTCGCCTGGTTTCTGAAACCGGCAGTTTCTCTATCCCTGGCCTGCTGATTGGATGGAAGAAGACACATCATCCAGGACTGATTCCCTCCCCCACTCTGATTCAAACGCGTCATTCGACAACGTTGAACTCGATGAACCGCAGGGCCCCGTATTGAACTCCCACAACGAGGAGCATGTCCCAGAACATTCTGTAGAGGAAATATCCGTTTCCAACGATTCAACTGACCCCCCAATCGAGGAGGAAACGACGGCGCCACCAGTCGATGATGCTCAAATCAGCGAGGTCGTTACCGCAGAACCTGACTCCGAACCCATCACAGCCCCTCCAATTCCTCCTAAGGAACAGAATAAAGTGGAAGAACACAAACGGCACAAGCCTACGCCACAGCTGTCCGAAACTTCCAATGGTTCACGTCCGGAGCTGCGCTCAGAGTCACCATCCTTGTCCATAACGAGTGGTGGATCCACCAATCCTCATAAACGGTCGTTGACTATATCCGCCAAGGGTCATAACGTATCCATGGTCCTCATAACAAGTGCATTAGAGACTATTGCAGCTTCAAAAGAAGCCCGAAAATCGGCGCCGTTGCGAGAAAGCACCCAAAAGGCGTTGGATTTGATTCATTCCAACCAAGGAGGCGACCGACCACGCGAGATATTCGAACCCCTGCGATTGGCATGCGAGACAAGGAACGAAAAGCTCATGATTGCCAGCCTGGATTGCATTTCCAAGTTGATCTCTTATTCTTTTTTCGCGGAGGAAGATCGTTTGGGCTCATATTCATTACCATCCCCCCCGCCTTCCCCTAATCCACGAAATCCGTCTGGTGCCTCTCAAGCGAACATACCCCTCCCATCCCTCGTCGACCTGGTTGCTCACACCATCACGGCATGTCATACCGAGACCACCCCCGATCCCGTTTCACTGCAGATTGTTAAGGCCCTTCTTTCCCTTGTCCTATCTCCAAATATCCTGGTCCACCACTCTTCTTTATTGAAAGCAGTCAGAACCGTCTACAATATATTCCTCCTCAGCACAGATCCCGTCAACCAAATGGTAGCTCAGGGCGGTTTGACCCAAATGGTGCATCATGTTTTTACAAGGTGTAAACGCGGGAACTCCAGCGCTGAAGCAAGTCAAACTGACTTGAATGCTCAAAGCCAGCCGTCTTCAACTCGTGCATCCTTCGCCCTCCCTCGAGCCGACCCAGACAGTCACCCCCTTCCTCATGACAATACCCAAGAGACGGGTCAGCCCGACCCACCATTGGAAACTGCTGAGGTTGAACCAGCATCTACATCTGACGACAAAAAAGATCATCGACCATTGTCATTGTAGGTTTCATTTTGTTTACCGAGACAATTGGTCTGACTGATATCTATTCCCAAGGCAGAGCTTTGAAGCCAAGAACCCACTCGACAATCTTCACGACGCTCCGTATAATCATCAATTAACTCTTGACGATCTATTTGTCAAAGACGCGTTCTTGGTCTTCAGGGCATTATGTAAATTGACGATGAAGCCTCTGAACACGGAGAGGTATCTCTCTTTTCTTTTTTTTCAATTCTTATCTTTACGCATCTCAATATCTTTTTTAGTGAACGAGATCTGAAATCTCATGGAATGCGCTCAAGATTACTGTCTTTGCAACTTGTTCTAACGGTTCTCAACTCCCACATGCCTTTGTTTGTTGATCCTACCGCAATGATATACTCGAGCTCAACGAACGAGGCCACTACATTTGTGCAGGCCATCAATCAGTATCTCTGTCTCTGTCTCAGTAGAAACGCGGTCAGTTCAGTGCCTCAAGTTTTCGAGATCAGTGTGGAGATCTTCTGGCGTGTTCTAGCTGGGATGCGGACAAAACTCAAGGTAAGTTATTTCCTCGAACTCTTCACCTCATTCCTTATTTCTCTCCACAGAAAGAAATTGAGGTCCTCCTGCACGAAATTTTCATCCCTATTCTCGAGATGAAAACATCTACCTTGAAGCAAAAGGCTGTTATTCTTGGCATGTTGTCTAGATTATGTCAAGACCCTCAAGCCCTTGTTGAGTTATATCTCAATTATGACTGCGACAGCGAAGCGGCCGACAACATATACGAACAGTCAGTCCATCATGTGGAAATTTTGAAATGAATCAATTTTCATAACATTTTTTATTTCCTTACTCCTAGTCTTATGAACATCATATCCAAGTTTGGATCGGCATCTACGTCTGGACAACCCCAACGACCACAAGAACCTCCAAGTCCAGCTCTCAGCCCGACCCCCAAAGGACAGCCTAATACTCATATTACATGGAATGTTAGTGGTTTGTCGGTTCCAGGAACCATGGATACCTCGACGATGGGTCTATCAGAAGCTCAGCTCAAAAGGCAAGGTCTTGAATGTCTTGTTGCCGTACTGAGGTCGTTGGTTGCATGGGGCACGACCACGAATAAGGGAGGCGACGAAACAGCTCCTCCCCTTCTGTCTGCCCGTTCTCAGACAGACGAAACCAGGCGAGATCCAGTGACTCCAGATGCAAACCAGGAGCGACTTTCCGTTGGTGCAAGCGTAGAAACATTCAGGCAAACGACACCGGACTTCGGGGATGATCCAACAAAATTCGAGAGTGCCAAGCAGAAGAAAACCACGCTTCTGGAGGGCATCAAAAAGTTCAACTATAAACCAAAACGGGTTCGTTAATTGGATACCCTCAAACGAGTCCTACTTCTAACAGACAAATTAGGGCATACAATTTTTAATCGAGACTGGCTTTATACCCAGTAATTCACCGCAGGACATCGCTATCTTTCTTCTCCAAACTGACGGTCTCAGCAAGTCTGTGATTGGAGAATATCTAGGAGAAGGGTACGTTTAGTCGAGCTCAGATTTGTGAGTTCATGGCTTATATGTCTTGCAAACTTCGTCAACAGAGATGACGACCATATCGCTATCATGCACGCTTTCGTTGACCACTTGGAGTTCAGGGATTTACCCTTCGTTGACGCCCTTCGGTTATTCCTTCAGTCCTTTAGGTTGCCCGGAGAAGCTCAAAAGATTGATCGTTTCATGCTGAAGTTTGCGGAGCGTTATATAGCTGGAAATACCAAAACGCCCTTCGCTAGTGCCGGTAAGTTCTGGTCTGTGAGCTCAAAGATTCCTTTTTTTAAATATGTTTGGCAGAGTCTGCATATGTTCTTGCCTATTCCACCATCATGCTGAATACCGACGCCCATAACCCTCAAATTAAGAAGCGCATGACCAAAGCTGATTTCCTGAAAAACAACCGTGGTATTAACGAGGGAGGAGATCTTCCGGAAGAGTTCTTGTCCCAGGTGTTCGAAGAAATCGTTCATAATGAAATTAGAATGAAAGACGAAGTTGAAGCCGGACTTACAATCTCTGCACCTGGTCCCGGGCTTGCCAACGCAATTGCAAGTGTTGGAAGAGATTTGCAGAAGGAGGCCTATGTCATGCAATCAAATGGGATGGCGAGCAAAACAGAGGTGAGGTTTTTACTTACCTTCATTTCGACTCGAGACTAAAAAACGTTTCAGGCGCTGTTCAGGACTATGATGCGTACACAGCGAAAGGGTTCCAAAGGGGCTGATCAATTCTTCAGTGCTTCACATTTTGTCCATGTTCGCCCAATGTTTGAAGTCGCTTGGATTCCTTTCTTAGCTGGGCTCTCAGGTCCTTTGCAGGAGACCGATGACCTGGAAGTTGTGGAACTTTGCTTAGATGGATTCAGAAACGCTATTCGAATTGTTTGCTTCTTTGACTTGGAGCTCCAACGAAACGCTTTCGTGACCACCCTAGCGAAGTTCACGTTCCTAAACAATCTTGGGGAGATGAAGACGAAGAACATGGAGGCCATTAAAGCCCTTTTAGATGTCGCTGTTACAGAAGGGAATAACCTCAAAGGCTCATGGCATGAAGTCCTTACATGTGTTAGTCAGCTTGAGCACATGCAACTGATCAGCAGTGGCGCGGAGGTTGCAGACACTGGCAAAAAAGGGTGAGTTGTCCTTCCAACATTTTACAAACCTGTCTCATTGTAAGAAATAGTCGATCCCGGAAACTCCCCACCGAAGAACTGGCAAATGAAAGTCGGTCGACCCACATCACAGTTGCAGCTGATATGGTATTTTCTTTGAGTCATTATCTGTCAGGCGTAAGTTGCCATTGCACCATTTGCGGGTTCTCGAGCTAATTCTTAGGCTAGACCGCTATTGTGGATTTCGTCCAAGCTCTTTGTGATGTTTCATGGGAGGAAATCCAATCATCCGGGCTGTCTCAGCATCCGAGATTGTTTAGCTTGCAGAAACTGGTTGATATTTCATACTATAATATGACCAGAATTCGTCTTGAATGGTCAAATCTCTGGGACATCTTAGGAGAGCACTTTAACCTTGTGAGATGGATATTATATGTGAATTTCAAGTGTCATTGCTTACCGATGTTGGTCTAGGTGTGCTGTCACAACAATTTGCATGTTGCAAGTTTCGCCTTGGATTCACTTCGCCAACTGGCCATGCGCTTTTTGGAAAAAGAAGAACTTCCTCATTTCAAATTCCAAAAGGATTTCTTGAAGCCTTTCGAATACACCATGATTCACAACCAAAATCCTGAAATCCGGGATCTTGTGAGTCAAATCACAACCTAATAGCCTGTAAAATGTCATTCAAAATGCCCTTTAATTAGGTCCTGCAATGCCTTCAGCAAATGATTCAAGCTCGTGCGCAGAACTTACGTTCCGGGTGGAGAACGATGTTTGGTGTATTTTCTGCATCTTCAAAGGTCTTAACAGGTCTGTGTCCTTTTGTTTTTCATCGTTCGCGATCTCATTCTGGGTCCAAAGAGCGGATTGCGAGCTCCGCCTTCGAAATTGTGACCAGAATAAACAAGGATCATTTCAATGCCATTGTTCAATATGGTGCTTTCGCTGATCTGACGGTCTGTATTACTGAATTTTGCAAGGTCAGCAAATACCAGAAAATCAGTTTACTAGCCATCGCTATGCTACGTGGTGTCATCCCCGTCATGTTGCAATCACCAGCATGCTCGCTTAGCACCGACACTGTTGGCACTGATCAACCAATGGACGATGCCATGATCAAGTTCTGGTTCCCTGTTCTTTTCGGTTTCTATGATATCATTATGAACGGCGAGGATCTAGAGGTCAGACGACTGTGCGTTGGATATTTTCATTGCCTGCCCCTTCCGGAGCTTGATTTTTTTTATGTAGAGCCCTTGATTCTCTCTTCTCTACCCTCAAAACCTATGGATCATCCTACCCTGTGGAATTCTGGGACACTGTTTGCCAGGAGATTCTCTTCCCAATATTCGCTGTTTTAAAGTCAAGTCAAGATCTCTCGCGTTTCAGTACGCAAGAGGATATGAGTGTTTGGCTGTCAACAACCATGATTCAGGCACTTCGAGATTTGATCGACCTTTACACTTTTTATTTCGATATCTTGGAGCGCTTTTTGGATGGCTTGCTGGATCTCTTGTGTGTATGCATCTGTCAAGGTATGTGTCTCTTCTATCCTCCAAAGCCCACTTGTCTAACATGGACATAAAAGAAAATGACACACTGGCTCGAATTGGGACATCTTGTTTGCAACAACTCTTGGAGAACAATGTCAACAAACTCAGTCCTGCTCGTTGGGAACGTGTCACGACGACATTTGTTCGTTTGTTCAGGACCACCACCCCATACCAATTGTTTGACGAAAGCCTGAGAGTCGAAATCGATAGTTCATCAGAGACTGTTGACCCACAAGGTACATAGGCCCAAACTGGAAGTAAATTCTCCACTAAACCTATTTCCCAGAATCCAATGGCGTCGCAATCATTCCTGCCCCTCTTTCTCCAAACAGCGAAGTTCCCAAAGCCGACGTGAAAACATCCCTTAACGATCGTCGCAGAATTTTCAAACAAATCATTGTGAAATGTGTCCTCCAGCTTCTTCTCATCGAAACAACGAATGATCTCTTGCGAAACAATGATGTTTACGATACGATTCCCCCCGCGCAACTCCTTCGCATGATGAGTGTCCTCGACCAAAGTTATCAATTTGCAAGATCGTTCAACGAAGATAAGGAGCTTCGAACTGGTTTATGGAAAGTTGGTGAGTGTGACGATTTCTTGTTGCCCAACCTTCGTATTGAAAAACGTTTCCAGGTTTCATGAAACATCTTCCCAATTTGCTCAAACAAGAGTCGAGTAGCGCAGCCACATTGGTTCATGTCTTATTGCGCATGTACCACGATACGCGACCAGAACATCAAGCGGCACGCCCACAAATTGCCGAGCGGCTGGTCCCGTCCGTTTAATTCACTATTTCTTAAGGTTTTTTGGAGACTAACTGAGTCTATTCACAGGCTTGGTGTAGGTGTACTCCGTGATTTCAACAAATTGAAAGCAGATAGTCAAAGCAAGAATATCCAGGCGTGGACACCAGTCGTGGCAGAAATTTTGGAAGGTTACTGTCGCTTCGACCGACAAGATGTAAGCCAATTTGTTCTGAGTCACCCGAAGCAAGGCCTCTGACGAAGCTCAAAAAAGTTTACTCAATATCTTTCCATCATCTTCCCCCTTGCTACTGACCTACTGTCACGAGAAATGGCACCTGAAATCCGACAGCCACTCAAGACCTACTTTGAACGAGTCGGGTATGTAAAACGCATCATAGAGGTTGAGACATGAGCCAGGCTTCCTTTCCTCTTCCCTCGCTACATTATTTATACAAGTTATTGGGCCGAGTCAATGTCCAGGGATAATTACTTTATTGGATAAGATCTCTAGGCTCCGAACGATATTAATAGCCGGTATACCCTTGATACGATTGTCCCCACACAGGAGTCTGCCCATTTAGTCCTAGAAACTGATTTGAGTTCCAGCTCTGATGATTGGAAAGTGTTCGCTCATACCAGTGTTCGTTCCCTGAGAATGATTGTCGTCATTTGCGAAAGTACCTGACTTCATTGATGCAAAGACATTAGCCGGTGATGTGTTGTTGGTGCTTTGGTTTGTAGGAAGAGGTGGGGGAGATGACATTGAAGCAAAAGCGTTGAAATTAGATTGGTTCGGTGGGGGGTTAAACCCTGTTATATCTGGTAAAATTGTATCAGCTGAACTCCTAGCAATTAAAGAAACAATTTTCTTACGACTCTGAAGAGGTTGGACAAACGTGCCACTTCCGAATGGAGAGACGCCAGGATTGAGGTTTCCGTTAAACATGCCGGTTGGTTGTGACATGGGCTGTGGGTTTGAGAAACCTGTTGGTTGAGACATCATGGGCTGTGAACCCATAAATCCTGTAGGCTGTGAAAGTATGGGTTGTGGATTTGAAAACCCAGGAGGGGGCTGAGACAAGAAAGATGGCGGCGCTAGTGTATTGAATGGCGAAGGAGAGGCAGCTGGTTTGGTTGGGATAAACCCGCTGAATCCGGTTTGTGTAGGAATCAAGGGCTGAAGAAGACTCTGATTCGCTGGGACAGGGGCAAAAGGTCCCCGTGGACCATTGTATGGTTGTGGTGGGGGAGACAAGGTGGGTTGTATAGCAATCTGGCCCATTGGCACGGGAGAAGAAGCCATCCCCATGCCGGCACGGAAAGTTGCTGGGGGAGAAATAACTGCTGGTGCCGGCGAAGGATTTTGGGGCTGAGCTTGTGGAGTTGAGTTCTGCCTGAGATTGCTCAACCTAGCAAGTTGGTTGAATATGTCTGACTCAGTGGTATTAGCAAGGCTCGGTGTTGTCTGGTTTGTAGGAGTGGCCGTTGCCGCTGCTGCTGGCGTTGACTGGGCCACAGGAGCAGTTGTAGTGGGAGTAGGCGCTGGAGGGGGTGCCGGAGCCTGTGTCTGCGGAGGGGCGGACGGGGTTCGGGCGGCAGATGCAGGGCGTGCGGGTGTCGGAGTAAGTGGCTTCGCAGAGCTGGGACGGTTAGTCCAAGCATCGTCATCGAATCCACTTATTAGTGCAGCAGCAGAACTAGGTCGAGGTGCTGGTGAAGTTTGTCTACCGACAGGACTTTGAGCCATCGGTGAAGCAGTGCGTTGTATATGCTCAGAAACGGAGGAAATCGCTTTGATGTCAACATTAGATAGGGGCAGGCTCTTATTGGGCTGAGGACGTCCGCGTCTTGGCTTTAACACCCCACCCGGACCAGCGAAAAGATTAGGTGGCGCTGAACCTTTGGCTCCCGCATTTTCAAGTGCTTGGAGCTCCCTAGCCATTGCCTCGTCCCTGCGCATCTGTTCTTCCACACGAGCATTTGGTTTCTGAAGATTGTCTGTTGGACTCCGTTTCTCTACAGCCTTCTTCACTCTGATTATATCTCCTTCTCGTAAACCTAAGGAGCGCATTGTCCCTTCTGTGACGTCAGCCAACAGTGTCTCGTCGATTTTATCCCTTTCGAAAGATGCGGCATATCGAGTGCAATCGTCTATGTCACAGCCAGCGGAGAGGAAGAAATCGAACCAGTCGATCTTGGGTCCTTTCTTCGGCGGTGGGGTCGCCTTCTGCATATTCGCTGCATTATTCCTTGCATTTACAGAGGGAGAAAGTGCGAGCGGTAGATCATCTTCTGACACACGAGGGACATTCGGACGTTGCTTTTTCTCAAGGAGCCTTTCCACATATCGCATATCATCCACGGACATTTTCTCGGATGGGACTTCCACAATAACCCCGTTGACTTTGTGCAGACGAAGCTTCCCGTTGTTGAAACCCAAGAAAGCAGCTTCAACCCGAAACTGGCCGCTGCGATCATGCCAGACTCGAGTTTTTTCGGGTGGAGGACCTGGTATAAGATAATACTGTTACAGGCCACTAGAAGGGTAATGTTGGAGGGGGCTCACGATTTATTTCTGAGGATGACCTAGAATTAGACCCTCCGCTACCAGAAGAAGGGCGAGACGCTTCCTGTGAACGAGTGGGAGATTTGCTTCAAAGAGCCATATAGGAATTTCCATCAGATATGAAGGATGAACTCAAGACATCCAAAACTTACATAGCGGGAGGTGGAGAAAGGCGTGCGGCTGCTGCTGCTTCCTTACGTTTAAGACGATCAGCTTCAGCAGCAATAGCAGCTTGTTTCGCCTTCTGCTGCGCTTCCAATTTACGTGCTTCAGCTGCTTTCCGTTTCTGTTCGGCCTCCCGCTGCAGCTTCTCTGCTTCGGCTTGCTTTGCTAACTCCCTCGCTTGCATTTCCTCTGCTTCACGATCAACGGTTTCAGGGACTGACCGGCTTCCCTTAGCATTATCGTTGGTTTCCTGATGCCCAATACCTCAGAAACCAGATAAACCAACATAGCTGCAGAGCTCACCTCAAGGTATGACGCTGGGACGACTCCTTCCTGCCCCTTGGAATTTCTGCATTTCCACCACTCGTCTCCATCCTTTTCGAGAATGGTCAATCGTTCGCCCTCTGTAACGGAGAGTTCATCCTCGCCATCAGCTGTGAAGTCGTACAGAGCAGAAGCCGACGTGGTCGAGACTGGGGCGGGGACTGCCCGGGGAATGTATGGAGTTTGGCTGGATGGCGGTTCCTCCTCCTCCTCTTCGGGTTCCTCTTCCTCTTCTTCTTCATGTTCCTCCTGTTGGTCGGGTATGATAACAGGAGAAGCTGCAGAGAAGTGTACGGAAGCTTTCTTTGGATCGCGAGTTGGTTCATCTATCGGCGCTTCTTCATGCCGGGAATCATTGGGCGACGATAAAGCCTTGGAAGAGTTGACTTTGGCAAGTATGCTTTCCGCGGCGTCTTTAGAACCAGCGTGAAAATGGAGGCTGATAGGATTGGTACCCCCGATGTCAATCCGAACGTGCTTGGATTTTTCAGAGGTAGCTGCGGAAACGTCTTTCGTTTGCCATTTCTGAACTGGAGTCTTCGCAATGGACGTTAGATATATTGGAGTTCAGATAGATCGTAAAAGCTCACTTTGTCCGACTCGCTAGCGAAAAAGACGGCCCCATTCCCAATACCTAGAGTACCTTTCTTCTTCTTCCCTTTCTTATCGATCTCAGAAACAGACCAGGTCTGGATGTCGTCTGCGGTGACTTTCGTCGAGGCAACTCTGTCTGCGGGGTCGACGTAGGAGCTAACAGGCCGGGGTGGCTGGACTCGCGTCAGTCGGGTTTGATGAGATTGAGGAAAGGTAACGACTCACTGATTCTGGGATAACTATTCGAGACACTGGGGCTGATGGAGCCTCCGGTTCTTCTTCTGCGACTTCAACGTAGTTGCCAGGAACATACCCCGCCTTTCCTTCGACATTCGCATTCTGAACTAACATCCATTCTTCTTCGGTATCGAAGACCAAGAGGACATCATCTTCGTGTAGGGAGAGTTCACCTGGGGCGGCTGCTTCATAGTCATATAAGGCTTTCACAATAGATGTATGTTCGGCCTGTCAAGAATGAGGAAGTAAGGGGTGGTAAGATCATGTTCTGACTAACCTGTTCTACGTATGCTGCAGGAACCAAGCCCACTGGGCTGTCCGTCTCTTGCGAAGTAGCCTTTATCTTGACTTTCCACCATCTATTACATATTGTAAATAAGATCGAATAGAGAACTGAAATGACATACTCGTCGTCGACCTTTTCCACAAGGAGAAGGAGTTGGTCCTCGTGAATGGCTATTTCATCGTCTGATTGAGGCTCGTAGTCGTAGGAGGCCTTGAGAATGGCTAGATAACTTTCTGGTTCTTCGGAGGACATTGAATGGTGAAGGGTGAAGGGTAAGGGCAAAAAGGAGTTGACAGAGGACGCGGGTCAAGGTGGTGGTCACACAACCCTACGCCTATGACACTCAATGTGTGATCTGTTGATCAGAATCCACGCAGATCAAATATCAATATCATTATCCGACTCTTTTTTTTTTCAATGTGAACGTATGGACAATAAAGCAAAGGAAATTATGGTATTTTAAAATAGAGGACTTGATAAAATATAGATTACCACTTGAGCGGCACCGATCGTTGATCATATCCCGAGTCACTAGTCATTTCTTTTCTACAAACCACCATGAGCAAGCTCAATCCCACTGCCTTTACCTTCGTTCCCCGGTTTGCTGCCCCAGCCCAGCCTGCAGAACCCCCACCACCCCCCATCGAAAGGCCAGAGCAAACAGAGGCCCCGCGTCCTGCGCCAACGATCTCTCTCAATATCGGCGGAGCATCTACACCCGCCCGTCCTCCTC
This sequence comes from Psilocybe tampanensis, assembly GCA_019904355.1. Classification (NCBI taxonomy): domain Eukaryota; kingdom Fungi; phylum Basidiomycota; class Agaricomycetes; order Agaricales; family Agrocybaceae; genus Psilocybe; species Psilocybe tampanensis. The sequence goes on along the minus strand of JAHXRV010010870.1, from coordinate 8,117 downwards.
CAGCAGCTCAACCCGCTCCCTCTCCTCCGCCTGCAGCACCTGCAGCACCAGCAAAACCTGTACAACCCGAGGCTAAACCTGTTAAAGTCACAAAGGCCGAAACATCCTCGAAAACCTTTTCCACTGAAAAGTCCAAGACCGATACCCAAGCTATCGCACAGGAAGTCAAAGCTTTGGCTGATAAAACTGTCATCGATGATCTCTATGGGTCGCGTGCGTTTTTTTAATAGCTCAATCTTGTCCCCTATTGATCTTTTATCATAGTCAAAGAGCATCTTAACATCGTTTTTATCGGCCATGTCGATGCCGGAAAAAGTACCATGGGTGGAAATCTTCTTTATCTGACTGGAATGGTGGATAAGCGTACCATGGAAAAGTATGAAAAAGATGCAAAGGATGCTGGTCGAGAGTCGTGGTATCTTAGCTGGGCTTTGGATTCCACCCCTCAGGAAAGATCGAAAGGAAAAACCGTCGAGGTTGGTCGCGCCTTTTTCGAAACAGAGCAACGCCGTTATACCATCCTTGATGCACCTGGACACAAGACTTTCGTCCCCTCCATGATTTCAGGTGCAGCTCAAGCCGATGTTGCCATTCTCGTGATCTCAGCTCGCAAAGGAGAATTCGAAACCGGTTTCGAAAGAGGTGGTCAAACTCGTGAACACATCATGCTGGTCAAAACCGCTGGTGTCTCGAAAGTCGTTGTTGTTATCAACAAGATGGATGACCCAACAGTTAAATGGGAAAAGGCACGCTATGAAGAGATCAAGGATAAATTAACGCCTTTCATCCGATCTGCTGGTTTCAATCCAAAAACCGACGTTACGTTTATCCCTGTGTCAGCATATACTGGTGTAAATCTCAAGGACAGAATACCAAAGGATGTCTGCACATGGCACGAGTAAGTAACGTTATGCGGTCTCTGAATATCCAACGGATTGTTAACCTGTTCCTCATACAGAGGTCCGTCTTTCTTGGAGTTCCTCGATCACATGCCTATGGTGGATCGCAAAATCAATTCTCCTCTCATGATGCCAATCTCCGAGAAATACAAGGATATGGGTACAGTCATTGTCGGAAAGATCGAGTCAGGTCATTTGACCAAGGGCGATAACTTGATTCTGATGCCAAACAAAGTCCCCGTCGAAGTGGCTTCGATATACACAGAAATGGAAGAAGAGGTTCCCCGTGCTTTATGCGGAGACAACGTTCGAATCAGGATCAGAGGCGTTGAGGACGAAGACATCAGCCCGGGTTTCGTGCTCACCAGTGCCAAAAACCCCATCCATGCTGTTCGACAATTTGAAGCACAATTGGCGATCCTCGAACATAAAAGCATCATATGTGCCGGATATTCAGCAGTGATGCACGTCCATACCCTTTCTGAGGAAGTGACGCTCCCGGTATGGTTTTTTTTCTGAGCTTCACAACAACTGTTATCAACTTTCTTTTTGGACAGGCACTTCTTCATTACTTCGATAAAGCCACAGGAAGGAAATCAAAGAAACCCCCGCAATACGCTAAGAAAGGTATGCTTCAACGATGGGCTGTTTTCATTCGACGATCTCACTTGTAATTTCAGGCCAAAAAATTGTCGCCCTAATTGAAACACTGGAACCGGTCTGTGTGGAAAGATTCCAAGATTACCCTCAACTAGGCAGATTCACGCTCCGAGACGAAGGTCGGACAATCGCGATCGGAAAGGTGAGGACCTATGACAATACGAAAGACCTTTCTTACCATCTTCACAGATCACGAAACTCATCGAAACTGGTCCTATTGAAGAACTGGAAGAAGGTGTCCAGAATGTTACCATTGCAGCTTAAGGATCCTTTAATACGCCGATTTCTTGGGCGACTGTTTCATAGACTTGAAACGCCCTCCATATCTTTTTACTTACGACTAGGCTAGCAAACGAAAATGTAGAAGTCGACTCCGAGCCTTGATTCGCTCACAAAGAAATATCATCCATAGCCCACGAGAATTGCTGATAATATATTAACGTCGCCCATGAAAAATAAAAAATACAAAGAAAATTTGAATCAGGCATACTGATTTTATGACGATCTTACATCTTGATCTCAGAGATGTACCTGACCTTGGCCCTTGGGTGGCATCCTCCTGGAACCAGCGCTTATTCCAAAAGATGTCTCGTTTTCGTCTTTGATAACATTAAGACTGATCGAAAAAGAAACGCCGCCGTCCTGGGTATTGAAATTAAACCTTTCCCAGAACCTGGAATTAAAGATGACCAGTGCCCTGAGGCACAATAATGCAATGTATGTCGCCCTATTCAGCGTACGTTAGAACTTGGGGTAATTCCCGAAACGATAACAAAAAAACATACGCAAGGGCTATTCCCAGGCCAGCTGCTGCCGCCATTATCAAGGTAACGAATCGTTTCTGCTCCATGCAACGGGGATGCGCAGGCTCGGGTTTGGGCCAACGTCGCTCTTCACACCATTGACTCTGGGGGAATTCATTGATCAGCTTGACAAGGCAGATAATGACCCCCGTGGTGAAAGTTATGTCAGGAATAATGTTCAAGAGGCCTGGAATTCGAATGATAACGTTGATGATGGAGACGATGAGGATGGGAATCATCTAAGGACGCAGTGGGTGCTATTAGCATTATCATTCTAACACGACTCCACAAGTAATATCCTGTCGCAGGTAACATACCCATTTCAAAAAAACCTCTGTGCGGTGCTTTGAACCCCAATAATACTGGAAGTAGCCAGCGTCGATAATGACGAGATTTGTGATCAAAAGTCCAAGGATAATCACAGAAAGTAACAGCGCAACGACTCGGAGCACCTTGGTGGTGGGTGCAATGCGCGATTTCCTGACCATTGACCGCCCAATACTGTGTGGTAGCCCTAACTCGTCGTGGCCAGCAACATCGTGTAGAAGGGGAGCCGATTCGACCGTTGACATTATGCGATGAAGTTGTTGGATCTGTGTTCCCTCTAGCCTATATACATTTTGTGGAGCTTAGGGTTGCCTGATCAATGTAGTAATACTGCGGCCAACCTGGCCAACCGAGGTCCGATGTGTTCGCCATGAATTCGCCATGAGAGATTTCGATAAATTTAGCTTGTCGTTGGCAGCTAGTCGAGTCACCATTGAATTGCGTTTAGCTCTTGTTTATCCCTCTCCTCCTGTTTCGAAACGATCAAAGCAAGCGAAGGAAAAGATGAATCATGATGCATGAAGCTGCTTGGGGAGACTAAGAAGTGTATAAATTGAGGGCGACTTGACGAGGAGGTTTGGTTTTTACAAGGGGTTTTTATAAATTTGTTTGGCGAATCGGGCATAGCCAAACTCTGCCATGACAAAGCGAATGAGCACAACTCCAGTTCCACAGCTTCCAACATGTTCAAAAATGGTTTCCAATAACTAATTGTCAAAACACGTCTCAAATTCGCCTTTAAACTTTCGGAATCTCACCAGAGATGACTGGAGAGCAACCAGACCATTCCGCATCTGAGGAACTGGCTGCTGCATTGTCAGATGGTGCAACTCTTCTCGGCACAGTTTCCCCTGCGAGCGGGGCAAACAACATGGAAATGATACTCAGAAGCCGTTTGCGTGGATACTATGATAGCTTGCATACACCAGAACAGATTCCGGAGAACATGAATCTGGAGGATCTGCAGATGTTGACGGCTCGGGAAGCACTTGGGGTTTTGAAACGCGTTCAAACAATCCTGGATGCCGAATCGAAACTGGAAAACAATGGTTCTACCAACCAACCACCTTCGATTGGTACCCGGGACCTCTCCCAATTGCGAACAATGCTTTCTCTCGCGTTCAAATGGAGAGCGGAGCCTCTGTTCACTCGTATCAAGCAAGAATGGCCAATCGCAACTTCTCATGGACCGAAGATCATTGACCTGACTGTGGATTCAGAGGACTACAAAAATCTCTCCAATTTGATTCTGTCCGTATTTTCCCTCGTGTTTCCGGAGGGTCCTGAAGGCAGGATTTCTCAGACATTGATAACGACGACAATCTTGACTCACCATGTCATCGATCTCTTGCTCCCCTCCATTTCCCTTGGATGGCTCCCGGAATCCCTTTCTTCGGCTTCAATGCCTACTCTGCACGAGGTCAGACCTTTGGTGACGAGGATCCTGAGGCTGTAAGTCAAAGCCTTTCTCGTTTCGGCCAATTAAGTTCACCACCAAAGTAAAGATTGACGCCTTCCCAAGCAATCGTTGCTCTCGGGGGTATCCTATCGAACCCCACCCCCCCGCCAATTCACACTCGCAAGACATGCACATTCCTGTTGACCAAACAACTTCTCCGTCCAGAAGGTGTTCCAGGACTCTGTGAAGCTATGTTCTCGGCAGAAGAAACCGGCAACGACGACGCGAAAATCGAAAATCTTGAACAAATCGCAACAACGTTGAACGCACTCCCTTCTAGTATGAAGCCGCAGGTGAGATTGATGTCAACCCTCCTTTTTTACTGGTCTTCTCAAAAAAATTTCAAAGGATTATTATCCACTCATCATCCCTAAGGTTTTCAAACTTTTAATCAGCGAAAGGAGAACGAATTACAAGCGGGCTGCAGCCTTTACTATCTATCGGGCGATTGTCCCCCAGAAATCTGGGCAATATCGGGAATACGTATCGTCCCTTGTGCTCGAGAAATTACACAAACCTTTTCTACATATTGCCACTTTACCGGAAGAACAAACCAACCTGTTAGCCCCTCACGAGGCACTACTAGCTCTGACGAATCTGATGTCGAACACGGAACCATCTCCTACATTCGTGCCGAAAATTCTGTCGCCCATTATTCCCTCACTATATTTGCTTTATTTTGATTTAGATCAGATCAAGACCTCGGACCCTCAGTTGAAGGAATCTGTGAATGGATTGTTAGTATCGTGGGGTAAAATAGTCGATGAAGTCGAGGGCTCTAAGGTATTATGGTCTATTGTCGAAAATGGGAAACAAGGAGAGTGGAAATTCAATCTTGAAGGCCACTTTTGGAGAACACAAACGTGAGCTCAATCTGTTATTGAACAAGATATTTAGACTAAACAACACCAGTTCGGAAAAGCACCCCCAGCTTTCTCTTCTGTTACCAGAGAAGGAATTGCAAGCATCTGAAGACGAATTCGACGAGGATCTTAATTTGTTCAATATCTACCCAGATCCTATCCACTTCGTTCAACTACTGAAAAACCTCGATCGAGCTGACATTTCATCCGACCTCTTCCTCAAGCTATTGGAAAACTATCGTGACATGAAGGGACGGCCTGGCGATGATTCAATGGCGTACGTGGATCTGTTATCTCTGATTGGACCACAGACAAAATTTACATGAATTTACAGGATCCTGCACAAGCTCCAAATTATCATGCAAATGCAGAACCGCCTCGCCGAAGGAACGACGTCAAATATTCTTCGCAAGCCAAATCATCTTTTGTCGTTTATCTTCCATGTATTGGACTCTGCGAACATGTCAATACAGCAAGATCAGAACCAGGCGGCCAGCAGACTGAACCTAAACCCGGATGAAGATATGTTTGAAGAAGAGGACAGCGATGACGAAGACCCTGGCTCGGAGCACATCGGTCCAGACGATGAGTTGATTGAGACGACTATCACTCTTCTTCTCTCTATACTTGAAGGTAAGCCTGTATATTTTGGTTAACTGAACAATGATTCAATGTCGTCTTTCAATATAGCGGATGAAAGTCTTTCAGCCCGTACATACCCTATCCTCAACGATATTTTCACCAAATTGGAGCTATTGGCCCTGAAAGGCTCGTCAACTTTACGACCCTTGGCGCGAGAGGCCAGACTTGTTATCACCGCTCGCTTGGCCGATTCACCTGGATTCAGTCACTCAAAAAAGTCCAAGAACGGAGAAGATGCACAAGAGGTCTACCAAAAGGCTTTGAAACTCCTCCAAGATCCCATACTCCCTGTTCGTGCACATGGACTTCTTCTGCTTCGACAACTTGTCAGTCCGGACTTCTCAAAGGACCAGCAAATGAATACGGCACTCCTACCTGCCATCCTTTCCATATTCCTGCAATCAATACAGGACGAAGATTCTTATATATTCTTAAATGCTGTCCAAGGACTAGCCTCTCTTGTCGACTCCTTTGGAAAAGAAATATTGCGGCGACTGATCCACGACTATACTGACAATCTTGATGGACTCGGCGCCGGCAATTTGACACAGCAAGACATCGATGTACGAACCAGGATAGGTGAAGCCCTCAGCTCCGTAATAAAGCGCTGTGGAACTGCGTTGGGGATATACAGTGAGTCTCCAAGTCCAAATCGACATCTCAAACACCCTTCTAACCGCACACCTAGTTGATATGCTGGTACCGCCATTGTTTGCCGTTGTTCGAGCATTCAATGTCCCCACAGCTCTTCGCACTTCTTCTCTCTCTCTCCTGGCTGAATGCGTGGATACCTACCCACTAGCCATGTTGCCATACGTGGAAGATATTTGTCAAGCCCTTGTCCACTTGCTGCAAATTGAAAGTTTACCCCTCGATACAAGCAAACCAAAACCTGTCAATGAAGATGAAAACAAGACAAAAACACAGGACACAGAAAAGGTCTCACCTCCCACCATGGACTCTGACCCGACATCCAAGGACAGTAAACTGCCACCCTTGCGCCGTGCTGCCCTCCGCTTTTTGTCGTTGCTCATACGGGCAACCACCAAAACGGTCTATGAAGACAACACTACAAACCCTGCTGCCTTTTTTTCGAAAGAAAATTTCCGAGGCCTAGGACTCACCCTTGGCTATATCTCATCGACAGACAGAGATGACGTCGTCCGAGTAATGGCTAGGGAAGCAAAAGAAAATTTGGAAGAACTTCAACGCGCAGCATTTGGACTAACATAGTGGGGTGTCCCAATATATGAATAACATTGTATCATTCATTACATCTAATCGTTTGTCTACCTCGTATCTGTCTTAGACGCCGTAATCTTCAGCAAAGACTAAGTCAATAGGAAGGTACAGCTTAATTTTGGTACGTGTCTTGGAGAGACTGGGCCAGTAACATCACAGAGTTGGGATGTGAGTTCTCGTATGTGTTGCCCGTGCACCGACTGTCTGGAGAAAGGGTAAACGAGGTATCGAAATTCATGCAAGGGTATTCGAAGGATGGAATTCAAGATGTATTGGCAGCCTGTCCAACAATCCAGCTGATCTCATCGACACGTCGTTTGAAGCTCTTCCACTTAGAACTGCCCACGACGAGAAGTGGAGATTGTTCGCTATTGCCGTCAGACGAACCATGTAACTTGAGGAATGGGTTTGAGATGGATGAATAGTACGCCATATGAAGGGCTTTGAATATCTTCGCAACAGGTTGATCACTTAATATGTAATTATCGTCGATCTGTAATGTTGCTCACCATCGTGACCTCTGCATCTCGCACAACGGAATCCGATAGAGGGAGTGCGATGACAATCTTTACCTTCAAGGGAGTGATATATCCATACACAGCAACGTCCTCCAGAGAGAACAACAGCCCTAGATAGCATTCACAAGCTTTGCCAGCGGCAGCGACTATTAAAAGAGGGTTGATGTTAGCGATCAAGTAGCAAAGGCAGAGCAAAGGTATCAGTCGGACCTCTTTCCTCAATAACATCTAAGCTGGTGTGGGCGATGTAGTGGTATTTAATCGCATGATCGTCTTGCTTGACAAATGTTCTTATGAGAATGGGCTGGTTTTGTGGAGAAATGAACGCAACAGCATTGAGTTTGAGCGTAGGCGGCATGTTGAATCGAGCCACTCCAAGGCCCTTATTTGGTCAAATATTCCAACCGATTCGGATCACAAGCCGTCGGCATCTACCCTTGCATAACAATCGTTCACGTCACCGTCCTTGATCATGACCTTGACCTTGACCGACTGCCTCCTCACCCAGAAATCATTCATGGATAGCCATACGCTGCTGTTACTCGGAGAACGCATTGAAATTCCATGTCTGAACGGTTTCTTGGCTGTGGCGAAGAGAGTGTCGGGGGATCATTCTAAGTACTTGTATGAAGGTTCAGTGCAGGGCGCTTAGTATGCTCTTACTACCGGAGCCAGCCTATGACGTCCGAGACAGATCCTTTTCG
>JAHXRV010010864.1:0-13055 GCA_019904355.1 Psilocybe tampanensis | reverse complement strand
CATTGCTAAATATGGGGTTTGCGCCCCCGACGGGGGACGATGAGGGCTGGATGGAACTCGATGAACTTGGATGTCGTTTTTTTGTTGAAAGGCGGCGTGCTATTTTTGGCCTCGGATTTCAACATCCATCATTCCGAATCAGTCACGGATCCAATTCCAGGTAATTTTAGATCAATGACGCATAGGTCTAGACCGCTCTGCCCCACTTTGACAGGAACTGTCAAAACCCTTGCCCGCAAAAAGGCTGGGCTTGCGGCGACGGTTCGGCATCGCCTGCCCACTCAGTCTCGCGGGTGCCGAATTCCCGACGGCTTCCGCCTAGGACACCCTTGACCTACTCCCTTCCCCCTACCTACCTTACTCAGGTCGTACTCAGGTCCTGTATGTAGAATTTGTTAGTACAGCATGTATAACTCCAGTGAGATGTCGTTTATTCTATTAAAATACCACCTTTCTATCCACAATTGTACGTATTCAATGACATTCCAACCAAGTTTGATCAAGAAAGGTAAATTTCACACGAAAGACAATGACACAATGGAAGACCTTGAGTTTCCAGAACAGATAGTAGATAACAATTAAAAACTATGTACAGTGTCAAAATTCAAGTCATGGGTATAATGGCCTGACCAAACGAGAAGAGATGAGAACCGAACAGGAGATACTAACATGCGCAGTTCGAACATGTATCAAAACGACAAAATTTACATACGCTTACCGCCTCGGCGGCGTTTAGGGGGTGCCTCGTTGACAGCCAAGCTATCGTTCTCGTCAACTCCCCGTTTTTTCCCCCTCCGAGAGCTCGCCTCTTCCATGAGAATCAACTTGTTGGTCTTCGTGATCGTCCTCTTTGGCCTCTCATTCGATGGATCTGGCGCTGTGGAAAGTATTGCCGTAGAGCGGGATTTTGGGGCCTTTTGCCTGGTGCTCGACGCATTGGGAGCGGCAGTCGTCGAAGAAGGGTCGGATGGTGATGTCGATTCGGGGGCGTTGGTGTCAGGGCTACACTGTATAGAGTCTTGGGGCGATGCAATATCGATCGGGCTTCTGATTGGGGATGGGCATCGTGATGGAGCAGGAGACGGCCCGGGAGAGATATGCGAAAGTGTGGGGGATGGTGACCTAGATGCAACCATCTCGACCTCATCCTCTTCAGGTGAAGTACGCCTCTCGAGCGTGTCACCCTCCAATTCCAAGATGCGATCGTGTTCGGAAGCTGACGCAGTGGGTTCTTCAGTGAACGGGTGATTGGCAACAACGGCGAGAGGACTTTGGGGGGTGATGGCTTCGGTAGTGACAGCGGCCGGAATAGTTTCCATCTGAATGTCGGGCTGGGCTTGCACACTGTGACCAGACTCGGAGGGCATCGGAGGGCTTGCTGAGGCCGCAAGAGATTCGGACGGTGGGGGCGCAGTACTAGCATCCGCGGCCTTGGGGGCAACGATGGCTTTCAGGGCCGTTGGACCCTTGGAAGCGACCTGAGAGGGCTTTACACCCCCAGACGCGACTTTCTTGGAGCGAACGGGGGCCTTGGCGGCGACCACGGGAGCCTTTACAATCGGAGGCACAGACGAATGTGTTGTCGAGGTCGTAGCGGGTGTCGTCGATGGAGGTTGGGTGGAAGCAGATGGGAGGGATTGGTCTTTCCTCGCACCTATGTTGTGGATCGTGACGGTTTGATCATCCAACTCCAAGTCAGTGAGACTTAGGTGCGCGTCCTTGCTGGGAAGTGCTCTCGCACGACATTCCACTGGTGCTAGAATTCACCACAATGAGTTTTACTAGAATGAATAAAAGCTAATATGCAATGGACTTACTGTAACATTTCTGAAGAAACGCGCCGAACATCGGGATGAAGAATTTCTTGATATTTGCACGCTCTGCATGCCCGAACGTCATCTTCACATCGCCAGGGGTAGTACCTGAGTGGATACTCAAAGAATTCCGTCAGCCAACATTGTGATAAACAAAGTAACTGACATACCTGATCACGTTAAGCAATCCCCCTTGGGCAGGTTCAGGGCCACCGGCAATGAACGTCGCCTTCCAACCTGTGGCATCACAGATTATGTCCAGAATCGGCGATAGTAACCCAACAAGGGCTTGAATAGCCCTACAATGCTGTAAGTATTTTGTTTCTCGATGAAAACAATGTTGACGCACCTCTGACGATCTGCGGGATCTTTTGAAAACCCAGCATTCATATCGTCCTCCCATTTCTCAATGGCCACGCGATGTTCCGACTCGGCGAGTAGCTCCCAGTGTTTCTTCGTTTCCTCGGGCAACTTTGCGTACATCTCGCGTGCGATCCTGTCGCGGTGGGCTGCCAACTGGCCCTTCGGAACGTTGAGTTTCTTGACCTTGGCTTCGATATTGGCTCGTTCCGTCTTCCTCCATATGTTGTATGGGGCTTTTCTGCGAGGGCGATCGGGAGACTTGTTGGCTAGCTTGCATATCAGCAACCAGAACGGGTTGCGCTCGCCCGTTTCTTTAGGATCGACATGATGGTCCTTCATATACTGGTAAGCCAGCCATCGTTTGATTTGCTAATCATAAAGTTCAGCAAACTAATCAGATGACCAAAAAGAAATTTCACTCACACTTTTGCGATACTCAAAGGTTTCCTTTCGTCCCTTCAATGTCTCCATTGCAGCGTCGTACTCCTTTCGCGACATCGAGAATATGTCTGGCTCCGCGATCTCCGGGTCTGGTGCATTGTCATCGACAGCTGCGAGGTGTTCCGGACTGGGCTCGGTTTGGTGAGGTAAGTCCACAGGGTACCGTTTGAAGTAGCGACGAAAGATGAGAGCTAACGCCTCTGCGGCGTAGTTTCCGTCGACGGCCTGGCTGTAGGCCTCTTTCTCGCCCATGAGAAAGTCTTTGCGAGACCCTCGGAATGCACCTGGGTTTGGCATCGTGGTGTCTGAATATCGGTCAGTCACAATATCTTGACCAAAACACAACATTACTCACAACGGTATAGAACTGTCGCTTGTGGCTCAAAAAAAAAAACAGAATGGGGAGGGCGTTTCAGCAGCCAAAACCGAGATTGAAATGTATATTTAAGAGCTCTTAATCGGTGAGTATTATAATTGAATCGGTTCATCTTTTTTTCATCCTGTCCTACTCTCTTTTCATTGCAATTTCCTTTTTTTACTGGTCGTTCGTTCCTCTCCTCGTCTCCTTCTCTTCTAAATTGCAAACCAGGTCGGTATACCCTGAGTTCCCTGCGCTAGGAGGACCCTCGTTTGGCAAACTGTACGCACCAAAGACGAAACTAGGTAAGTCTCAGAGACTCCATCAGCCTTCGAATTGATCTTATTTTTTTTCTTTTCAATTCTTTTCAGGATCCCTGCAGGCTACATCTCCAAACTGAAACGACGTGGAGAGGATTCATTGGCTCAAACGGATATGTGGCAAAGAATGCCACCGCTGAGCTAGTTCGTATCGTTACGCCGCAAACACAATCTGTTTCGAACACACATTTTTTAATTCTACTCTAACCGTTTTCGTGCCTTTACAGGATCTTATCCGCAAGTGTACGAACCAGGAAATCGGCACCATCTAACAGAACAAAGCCTTAAATTGTGAGGGCGAATTCCACACTCGATTCAAGCATGCAACTTACACCAACCCCTACCAACATCGCCATCAGCATGGCTTCCACTGCACCTGATCCCAGTCTTGACCCGTTTGTTGTCGTTGAAGGAGAGACTCCAGACATAGGACCCGAGCCAACTATCCAAGGAGGTACGTCTACATTGCCCTTTCAACGCCTATCTCTGTATTCATTACGATGTTAGAAATAATTCTCGCTGCGGACTCAGACGACGAATTTGAGTGCAATGCAAACGATTGGGTTGTCTCGCCCCCTCATCCCTCAGAGTTTGTTCGCCCTCCTCCCGTCCAACCTATCTTTTACGTCGTCACAATCGGCGAGGAAGCCGGGATATATGACAGCACCTGGTAAGCCCATGCAAAAACGACACCCGTTTCATACCCTTATCCTTTTGATTGCAGGGCGGAGACTTTTGACATACGCCGTGTCTCTCGACTCGAACAATTCGCAATGCGAACATTCAGGGATTGGGACGAGGCACACGCACACTACACTAATGAATTCAACCTCAATCAAGTCGCCAACACCTCACGAAACTCACAGAGGACTCCATCCGCCGAACCTTCTCGTCTCGCTTTCCCTGTAACCAATCCTACTGCACGAGCGGCCAGGGCTCAGTCTGCACCGCCCTCGATGGCGTCCGTAGGCACTCTCAGTGGTGACCCCATCCAAAGAGCAGTTCGACCCCCGGTTCAACTGCAGTGTGGGACTCTTTCGCAGTGTGGAACCCCCAGTCGTCCATTCTATGTACCGTCAAGTTGGCCGACTCCTGCCCTTGTTCAACACGTCTCTGCTCAACCGGTCATTGCTCCATCGGTCATTGCTCAACCGGTTTCTGCTCAACCGGTCATTGTTCAACCGGTCATCGCACAGCCAGTCATTGCCCAACCAGTGGTCGTTCAACCTGCACGGCTTGGTCGTGGTCTTCTGCCGACTATCCTGGAGCAAACGGACAGACTCAGCGGACCCACTGGCAGGCGCCCAATGACCCAACTGCACTTTGATTGCCTCGGAAGGCTGGTGAACCCTGCAGCCGTTTCGGTTCCTTCAAGTCCTGAGGAAGTCGAATTGCCACCCGTTCGCAAACCTCAGCCCTTTCCGCTTATCCCGGATCCCGACTTCTTCATGTATCCGAATCCGCAGCCTCAACAAGATCCAACCAATACGCCAGTCAGGCCCCTATCATTCCCACCGTCCGACTCTGGTGAAGCAATTCCCGAAACACCTTTCTTGGGTACCCCTTCCCAAGCACACCGCCGATTTGTCAACTTATCGCCTCAAGTTTCCGCTTCAACTCGAGGCATTACAATGGTTCAGGATGACCCTCGCGCTGACACTGATACGGAGGACGTCGAGGTCGTGGCAACGACTCTCTTCGTGAACGGCGTCACACCTCAGTCTTCAGCATCGACTGCGACCCAACGTGGCCCTCCTGTGGCCTCGTCTTCCAACGTTGCGAGGGGTATGAGGAAGCGAGAATCGCCGTCGACTCCTTCCAAAGCGGCCAAACCGCCCAAGGTTCGAAAAACGACTTCTGCTAAGAGGTCTCGGGCTCCTGCGTCGGCTCCTGCTGAAGACGACAGCCAATACGCCTCGCTGTGGGCCGACGACTAACTATTCCCCTAGCACCTCTAACTTTGTTTTCCTCCTTCTACATCTCAGTTGATACCAGTTTCGGTACCATTACTCTATACCCGTTTTCGTTTTTCTTTGTTTTCTGACCCTTCAAACTTTTCTTATTCCCCTCCACCTCTGCTGATACTCGTTTCGGTACCAGTAGTATACCCTTTTTGCTCATTAGTTTTCTGACTTTTCAATTATGTTATCCCCTTTGCTACATGGTTCGTTTCAGGCCTGCATGTAAAGCTCTTTTATATCTCCTTATTGAGTTTCGTATATTGCAGAATCAAAATGATTCTGGAACTGGAACAAGTGCCCAAAATCACACCAACCAAAATGAACCAAATGTCAGAATGAAATGTAACGATATGATTTCCCTGAATGGAGTAAATTCCTACTTGTGGTGTTTGAATGCAGATGCTCGGCCAGACTACTGGTGGCGTACTGTACAGAAAAGCACCTAAAATGAATGAAAAAGTGGTTGGTATTCAGGAACATGAACCTTTACACTCCGTCTGCTAGCGCCATCAACTGCTGATACTCCAGTTCATCATTGTCTTGTTGTCGCCTTCGTTTTTGCCTGAGTCTAGGGTCATCGTTCGATTGAAACGGGCTTGCCAACGCTGAGGGTTGTCGAAAACATACCGATATTGCCAAGACTGGGTCTTGAGCTGCAGCCTATTCGCTGCTCGATAACGGGCCTGTGCTTCACGGTGCCGCGCCCTCTGTGCTGCCTTCTCCTCAGGTGACTGGTTTTCTCGACGGCTGTGGGGTCAGAAACAGTGTCAGTGCTGGCGAGTACGTCAAGATTTGGCGGATTTGATACATTTTCGCCCGTGTGCGGGCCTTCTCTCTTTCTTCATCCAAATTTCTGTGTCAATATGAGTCAGTGCCACTTTGTATGGCTGTGTGGAGACGGTCCTCACATGCGATAGCGTCGTTGTCGACGCGAGAGTGAGCCCTGCTCCAATGGAGAGCGACGCCCCATAGTTGATTGGGGTGGTGAGTACAGGTTGTGTTGTAGATAATGGGGGTTGAAGCAATAGCGACGATGCCCCTAGCATGTATTTGTATGAACGTCAGATTCTATTTTTAGGACTCAGTCGTCATAGATAGACCTTTGCCAGAACTTTTGAATTTTAACCACTCTTTGTATATTTCTAGGAGCCTGAGCTTCAGAATGAACATGGATCATTCTTGAGGTCTCTCTTGCTTATGCATCGAAGAATAATAAAGAGGCCTGTATCTGGAAAACGAAATAGGATCGATTATATGAGAACTCACACTGGGGTCATATAGTTTCAATTCCGGTTTGTGCAAGATTTCGATGTTTCTGCTGTACCGTTCGTAAAACTGGGCTGTCCCGAGCCATATTTTAACACAGTAAAGGTATATGCTAGTAAATACGCAATATCTAGGCTTCGATACACATAGTTCCCCGAGAGAGTCGTAAAAGCAAGTCTACTACTCACAATTTGGGCGAAATCACCACGCAAGCGGCCTTAGGCGATGTAACCGGTCATACTCACTAACCATGCTTTCCAACACTTCTGCATAGGTTTTCAGGGCCGTTCAAACGAACTGCGGAGAGAAAGTGCATGATATTGAGGCAAGAAACATCTACGTTAACGACAAACTATCAACTTTAGGCTCAACGACTGGTAACAACGAAAGGTAAAACTTCCATTGGGCAAGGTCTTCCACATCAACTGATTCCCGCTCCTCCTTAGACAACGAGCCGTAGTAATCTACGCTTCGTTGGAAGTCGTTTTCCACCCAGCGAAAGAGGGCCCCAGCGCTGTAAAGGGCGAACGAGTAGCGTCGTTCTCCAGGTTGGATGGCGGTGTTCGAGTGGGCGACGACAGCAGAAGGAAGTAGAATTGTGGATCCAGAGGGAAATTCGATTACAAGTTTGCAGTCCCAGAGAACCAGATGGCCTCCTTTCGTGTGGTCAAAGGGGCCAACAGGGGTCACAGAGCACCACCCGCAGGAGAGATTCCCCGGATCAGTGTGCTCGTAGCACACAGTTCGGGGTCCAAAGTTATATGTCGCTGCTGCAAAGATCGTTGAGGGGAAGTTTTTCTTCAGGCGCTCGTCCCGTTCAAACAGTCTTCCTAGGCGGTCCTGATAATATTCATAGAGAAGGGGGGCGTGGCAGGCCATGACGGCTACAGAAGTTCGACACCGTTAGTCAAACCAGGCAAAGGAGGGCAGGGTTGCTTACATGACGCAAAGCCTGCAATGCGCTTGAACGGTCGCATTTCGTTCAGTTTCTTGAGGACCTTTTCGTTCGCGGGGACGTTGTGAAGGTTTTTCGGCTGTCGTTGACCGCCGCCGTGCGAGACGCCACATTGAAGAGCGAAAAAGGGACCCCGACGATTCTTGCGTTTCTTCTTGCCCTTTGGAGGTACGCAGTTTTTTCGAAGGTCTTCCAATGCCTGCGCCGCCTGACGATGCATGTCCGGCCAATCTTTGTCCTTGGGAGTGCCGGCCATGACCCCAATAACTTGATTCTTTGAATCAGTGATCAACGTAGTCGTTCTATAAGCAAAGTCGGTAGCAAGTTAGCAAAAGTCCATCAAGTACGTCGGAAATACATACATTCCATCCCAATGTATCAGCCTAAAACCCTTGGATCCCTCGCCCACCAGCTCTGACAGTTTGAATATCTTTTTCGAACGTTTTACATTGTCGATGCCAACAAAGCCCTTACTGTCGGCACTGAGCCCCTCGGTATCCATGGGAGTAGAGATAACGGGGGCTTGGAGAACGTAACGTTTAAGAGCGCGTTCGCGAACTTGATATTGCCCAAAAGAAGCTTCCGCAGCCTCGGCTCTTCGCTTTTGGCGTGCACTGTTGTGAGCTGCCTTGCGTTTTTTTTTGCGATCTCGTTTGGTTGGTGCTGGTATGATTGGATCGGGGGGTGTCGATTGGGGGGGTGAGGGCTGAGCATAAGTGGAGTATTGCAAAAGTGGGTGGGAGATATGTTCAAGATGTGGAAGGGGCTCAAGAAAGGGGAGGTCGTCGAGCAAGGTAGGCAGAGATAGCGGGGAAGAGGAAGGCGATGGCGGTAACGAAGACAGGGGGGAGGATGCCACAGATGTGAGCGGGGATGTTCCAAATACGTCCCATTCTTGACCTTCCTGCAATATTCGCTCTCTTAAGGATTGCGAAAAATCAAAGTCCGTGTTTGAAGAGGTTATGACGGCCATGTGCTATCTTGAACTGAAAATGAATGTAAACGGAAGGCGATGGACAGCTGGACATACCTCGGATTTCGACAGGATGTGGATGTGAAACTTGTGAAGTTGAAGTGAAAGGGAGGGTATGCGGAAAGATAACAGGAGAGGATTTGTTTTGAGTTGATTCATGGCCCAGTGTATTTCCAGGCTTGGACCTTCCTCGGCCGTGAAATCAGTCAAAACAATCAGAGGGGCAGTGGAGGAGCAGAGGAGTGAATGCTTCGGTTTCAATGTTCAACTTATCAGTAAAATTTCCACGGCTGGATTGTTGTCTATGTCATGTGATGCAATACACCAGCGCGTTTTCTCAGTCTGATCTAATCCACCAATGTACATGCCTGATCTTTCGATATGACAGACCCCCCTATCTCGTCAACCAAGCCCTCGAAACGTCCTCGACTTGCCACGGGAACGGCCTACCATGACTCCGTTGTCTTGCCAGGAGACTTCAGCATTATCCAATCGAGAGAAGGTCGTCTTCGAAAGGTTGGAAACGATACCCTCACTGCAACTTTGATAAGAACGACGGAGTACGCTGCCGGGGCATGGGAGGATATTGAAGAATGGGTCACCCCCGACGATCCTGAGTTTTCACTCGATCCAAATGGTGCGCAGTACGAAGAAGCGGTTGAAGCCGATATCACGACAGAGACCCCTGTGCCTGTGCCCCAAAAAAAGAGATACAAGAGAAGTAGGGTATCGGTGAGTGCGGTATGCATACATTCCAAGTTCAGTACTTTGACATTACGTTTTAAAACAGAAAAGGCCACATGTTGTCTGGAAAGAGAACTACCGGCAAGCCTACCTCGACGAAATGACCCGTTTTGCGGGAAGGGCAGACTTTCGAAACGCCAAACAGTGCCCGGACTGCATTTCAAGAAAGACCGTCGAGCCGGGAGCTGCAGAGTATCGGTGTGAAGAATGCTTTCTCCCAGATCTCTGTTGCGGGCCGTGCTGCATTCAGCGACATCGAAAGCAGCCTTTCCATCGAATCAAGGTATGTTGCTTAAGGTCAGAAGTCATGTATCTGCGCTGACATTACTCCAGAAATGGTCGGGAGATTGTTTTGTGGACGTATCTCTCAAATCCATGGGACTCAAGATTCAACTCAACCACGCAAGCATGTTTTGTGAAAACCCGCTTCCCTGCCACGCCGGTATGCTCGTCCTTCACACCAACGGCATTCACTCCGTATCTATCCAATATTGTGGCTGCAACCGTGCCATTCCCCATCACCTCCAACTTCTTCGTCGGCGACTTTATCCCGCATCTCAACTTACGATCAGAACCTGCGCGACATTCGAACTCTTACAAAATCTACATATGATGGCCCTCACGACAAAAGGATCGACTTACGACTTCTATCGCTGCCTCGAAAAGTTGACCAACAATACTGGAATATCACTCCCAAAGCTCCGTTATCGCGCCCTCTACCGCATGATGCTACAATGGCGACACCTTAAGATGTTGAAGTGGTCGGGCCGAGGGCATGATCCCGCTGGTGTGGATGGAACATCACCTGGCGATCTGGCCGTTCTGTGTCCATCCTGCCCTCGCCCGGGCATCAATCTTCCTGAAGGATGGGAGGCTGCTCCTCAGGGCCTCAAGTACGTCAACATTCTGTAGAGCTTTCCTCAGACTAACCTTTTTTTTTTTTTTTAGATTTCTATACACGGTTATACTCTGCATGGATGCGAATTTCCGCCTCAAGAATCAATTAGTCTCAAATTACTCACAGGATCCGGGTCTCGGTATTGGACTGGCGTACATGGTGCCTCGTGAGCCTTACGAAAACTACGTTTTAAGCAGGGCAAAGGATGATGATGTGCGATTTTTAGACCCTCGATGCGGTCACTTATCTGACGATTTTCACAGATTAGTACATGTGTGGGCCTTCAAGCCCTTGCAAAAGCCAATACAAAGTTCTCGGTCGGACTGAGGTATACCGGTGTTGGTATGGCCGTTTGCGGTCGCTCGGAGATGATTATGCCTTTAGGTGTAGGAAATCTCCAAAAGGGAGAAAGGTGCGTTGCATTATATCAACTCCTCCTCTTTACTGACCGGGATTCAAGATACGCAAACATGGATTATATTTTTGGATCCGCCCTTCGATTTGTCCTCATCTCCCTCCTCTTAATCAGCTACGACATCGCTTGTCAATGGTTCATTAATCTCTATCGAAGAATTGAAGAACATTGGCCAGAAGAAATCAAACCTCGTCCGGGCTTCCGTTTCAGTCCGGCCATCCCCAAGTTACACGAGCCAATGCATGGCTCGGTCGGCCATGAAGTATATTCTTTCAACTACATCCCAGGAGTCGGCGAGACGGACGGTGAATGCATAGAGCGCATCTGGAGCCCACACAACGCCCTCGGGAATTCGACCAAAACAATGGGCCCAGGCTCTCGACACGACGTCCTCGATGATCACTTTGGCTTTTGGAACTGGCAGAAGTATATATCACAGGGGAAAACACTACTTCGTCGGTACAAGTCAGCTGTGGCAGATCGTAACGTCCAGGTTGTCGGCTTCGAGGGTCTTTCAAAATCAGTGGGGAAGGAACTCAGTGACAAATGGGAGGAGATGTGTATCCAATGGGAAAACGATGCCTTCCCAAAGTCTGCCAAGAATCCCTATCATACCGAGAACACATGTATGTGATACCTGAGCTCATATTTTAGATTTTTGGCTTATTTATTCTTTGAAGCTATGTCAGAAGCATTGGTGAAGAAGACGTTGGCGCAAGAAGATTCCGATTTCCTCAAAAAAGGCGGAAAATTTCTCCATTCCACCACGGCGTCCCAATTTGTGTCAATCGGATTGGAGTTGGAGGAAGCACAGTGCGTTTAACAGTGTTTTTTTTGCCCATGTACATAACGGTTGACATTCATTCTATAGACGTCGACTGCGTCGCACGGTGAAGACATCGGCCACGTCATCTACCGTTCGGAAAGAGGGGTCGATAACAGAGCAAAGAAATACTTTGCTCACTCGTATTCGGGCCTGGGAGTCCCTCCAACTCCTCTATATGCCTGGACTCCTCCAATATCGTACCGACCATCCCCACCTAAATGCGCCCTCCTCTGAAGAATCCGAGGATGTGTTTCTTTGGCTTCCGTCAAAAATCCCACAGCCCCACCGATCAAACATTTGCATTAAAGGGTTGCCGGAGATTGAGGAAAGGCTCCGAACCGCGCATTGCTCCGACGCACTGGACGACATTCGGCGAATCCTGCGTATCAAAAGTCGATTGGTATTGTTCAAAAACAAGAACCTTTGTGGCCAACGAGAAGGAACTCGGTCGCGCGCGGTGATTGATAGGGTGCATGAGAGGGCGAGGAATGCTGCCGAGAGATACCGCGCCTCCCGAGCTGCCAAGCTGGCACTGACTGGTCCTGGAGATTGGGAGGATCTGTACAGGATCTTGGAGGACGGTGACATCCGAGGCTATCAGGATGCGGCAAAGCTCAAACCTCGTAAGGGGAGAAAAGGGACCCTTGACGACGACCAACTTGCAGCATTGCAAGCAGCCGAGAACATGGACATGGAGGTTGACGGGGAGGTTGATGGGGAGGTTGATGGGGAGGTTGACGAGGACTCAGAGCCGGCCGAAGAATTGAACTTACTCACGGAGTTGCGAGCTCGTCGGGATGGGACTGGGGAAACACGACGGACTTTGTCGTGGATCTGGACGTCGGGACAGTCGTCGGGTGAAGAAGACAAAGGAGATGAACTGCTGCGATCAGAATGGGCGAAGCACAGAGCAAGGGCTGCTCGAACAAAGGAAGAGGTCTTGCTTCTCAAAGAAGAGATGCGGCGGGTTCTGGAATTTCTCGACTGGAAGGCGAAATGGTGGAAACAGCGTCGGGAGGCCAGGATTGAGGCATCAACGGATTTGGCAGAAGGTGTCAAAGCATATGCGATTACTCAAGAGACTTTGCAGACGTCGTTGGCTCAGCATTTTCGCATCCTATGGAAATCACCTCTCGAAGAAAAACCGGTGGATACAACAGCAGTGGAGGATGCACAAAGGAATGATGGACAGGAGAGGGATGACGATGATGACGACGATGACGACGACGATGACGACGGCGAGGGCCATCTGCCACCAGATGACTCAGACGAAGTTGGCCAAAATTGAGAGCACTTTAATTTTCATATACATTACATTCTTTATTCTCTATTCATGTAATCTCTTTCTCCTATGCCCCATGTCTGTAGGTATTGATCTTTAAATTTATTTGTGTCACTTCTCAATGTCGGGGCACATGATCATCGGCATTGTTTTCGGCAGATTCTGAGCGATGCCGAACCGTCGCCGCAAGCCCAGCCTTTTCGCAGGCAAGGGTTTTGACAGTTCCTGTCAAAGTGGGGTGGAACGGTCTAGACCTATGCGTCATTGATCTAAAATTACCTGGAATTGAATCCGTGATTGATTCGGAATGATGGATGTTGAAATCCGAGGCCAAAAATAGCACGCCGCCTTTCAACAAAAAAACGACATCCAAGTTCATCGAGTTCCATCCAGCCCTCATCGTCCCCCGTCGGGGGCGCAAACCCCATATTTAGCAATG
>JAHXRV010010857.1:0-44926 GCA_019904355.1 Psilocybe tampanensis | reverse complement strand
TCTGCCCAAGGGATCTGGCAGGATCTGGATAGACATTTGCGTACACCTAGTGTTTTGATGCGAAAAAGTTGTTATCAAAATTCTTGATTTTTTTTCGCTCCGTTTTCCTTCAAAAAAAATTCATATTCTAAAAGATATAGGCTTGTACTATATAGATATAAATCCTCAGAGTGAACGGAAGACTGGAGGTCATGAAAGTCTGCTATTTTCAATATCCCAGGGATTTCAATATCTAGGGTAGCGACAGTACTGGTTACAGTTAGGCCTGGCTTCGGCTTCGGCATCGGCTTCGGCGCCAGACCCTTTTTTCTTTCTTCCGTCTCTTTGAATTTCTCTTTCAGACTCCTCTCAGCCTTGAATCTCGTCCATGAAGCTAAGCGCCCGGGCGGTCCCTTACCCACTCGCTCACTCGCTCACTCAGCACTCTCGGATCTGCTTCCGAGTCCAGGTGTTATGCATGTAACAAACGCCGTGTGTTCGAACTTTGCACACCCATCTGTGTCTTCAAGTTGCTTCCTTCCGGCGTCTGCGTCTGCGTCATTATTGGTTCAAGTTTCAAGTACAAATCCCGCGCGCGGCTGCCCACCATTCTTTTCCTTTTTCATTGACGGAACGGAATTCTGGAAATTGACTCACCGGCACAGAGTCCGCTCGGTCGAGCAAGGCGAAGGCAAAAACTTGACTTCTTCAAAGTTTCAAGCCTTTCCTTTGCGAGATGGTTGATTCCGATGAAAGGGTCACGCTGCCATTCCACCATCTCTGGGACTAGGGCTGTTTTATTCTGTCTATGTATAACTGTCGCCTGCGAGGCCGAAAGCTCGAAGGTCGTCCTGCTGCTATCTGCTGCTCCTGCTGTACGTCATGGGACTTCGAGTTGCTGATGGGATACATAGCCCGAGGAGGCCTGAGCTAAGTTGAGCGCTTGAGCGCTTGAGGCGTCGAGCCTTGAGGTCTCTCAAGTTCCCAATCATCCGACTCCAGAGTCAGAGGGGTTACTCATAATTAAAGGTACTCATCTCACCTCACCTCACCTCACTCTGCAAACGTCAAACTTATGTACGGCATGGTATGTACTCAAGATACTCATGATGCATGAGTGCTCATCTGACATCTATGTTTTGTTCTACATATAGAGATCTACCTACTTAAGAGGGATTGGAGTCTCGTCTCGTCTCGACAGGCTAATACATATGTAAAAAAAAACATACAACTCAACTCGACTTAGTAGAAGGTATCGGATTGTTCGGACAGAGTCGGACTCGGGCGTCGTGCTCGCGCCACCAGGTCGCCACCTGGACTCTGGAGGCTGGCACCCGCGAATCGATTGATTGTGGACGATGACAGACGATGACATACATAGCCTCTCTCGCCCTGACCCTGGCCCTGGATGACGCTCCTGGACCTGGAGTCCTGGTGATGATGATGATGTATGTACAAATGTATATGTATAGGGTGTTGTACATAGGGCGATGATGTAGGCTGATGCAGGAAAGCAAAGGGTGATACATGGTGATGGTAGGGTGATCCAGGGTGATTCAATTTATCTACAGTATGTGTCCGTACATGCAGTACACACACATTTGTATTGTAGTATGCTACCTTTGACAAACATCTCGCGGATCGATTCGATTCGATGATCACCCACATTTTCGATGCGCGATTTGTGCGCAGCGTGCGTGTGATGGATGATGCTCAGTAAAAAAGCGAACGTCGGGACTCGGCCGTATGTAGTCAGAGCAAGGTAATGCATGCATCGATCACGATGGTGGATGTGTACGATGCGACTCGGATGCGTCGTTGTTGAGGATGATGCGGTGAGCCGCCTGTGGTCGGTGGTCTCGCCATTATTGAAGCCGCCGCCGCCGCTGCCGCTGTCCCCAACACTCTGAAGCGCTCGGCGCTCGGCGCGACCATCACCTACTGTATGTAGCGCAACTCCTGGACTGTCCTGGACCTCGAGGTGATAGTTGATCAGAGGCATCAGACGCGTTGCCGTTGACAAATTATTTATTTAATGAAGGAACCAAGGAACGGAGCCGGACCGTCTTCCGTAGGCGTCACCTGGGTGCGATGGACTTTGCGCGATCAACTCGAGTTTGAAGTTGCTACAAGTTACCGCTCGGATTTCGGAGAAGGACTAAAAATAAGAGAGGGTTTATGCATTATGTCTGACGATCCGGATGGACGGACAATGCATGGATTTATTTCATTGGATGGATGGCTATAGGATGTTTGCGCTGCGCGTAGACGAGCTCATGGCATGGCATGCTCATGCGGGATACTGGACACGGGGTTAGCGTTAGGAAAATTCGATCGAGTATAAATATATGCTAATATATGGATGCAATAAGCATTAAGCAATAAAAGAGTACAGTATGTACCCCGGAAAGACCTGTGACGGGATTACTGACTGACTGACTCTCTAGACTCGACGTTGACAAGACGGAAGTTGTCATCGAAATTTGTATTGGGTTTGGGTTCGCGAGAGAAAGAGAGAGAGTTTTAAAGGTGCTCAATGTGAATGAGCCAATGAGAGAGAGAGCAATCGGGTCGACTCTGAGAATGTGCTCGATTGACAAAGCAGGTTTAGTGGAATTATGCGATTGGGTACTTTGGCGACGTGGATGGCGACGTAGACGTGGATGTACTAGAAATAGAGACGTTGATGGACTGGAGTGGGTTAGTGGATGGAAGAGGCGATGAACGTATGCATCTTAGAAGGGCCAAGGAGCGCCAAGGCTGATGTCGAAGGAGGTCGTTGCGTCGACGAAGAGCCTACATTATGTATCATAGATGCTAGCAGATAAATATATACGACACACGTAGCGAGTTAGGCGACATACGGATATGCAGACAATGTGGAGATGGTGGAGAATAAATATAAATACCTTGGGCCATGGGACACAGAAATGGTGATAGGCTGGCTTGGCGAGGAGGTGATATGTTAGCGTTTGGGCCTATTCGTTGGGTTGCTCTTCCTGTGGACTCTGGTCTTGTCATGGTTGTTTATAATAGTTCTTTTTGTGCACGCGCGCTTGGAAGAGAGGGTCAAGGGTTCAGGGTAAGGAAGGACATAATTGATTCTGATGGGAGTGATATCATGATCATTGATAGTGTCGTTGCTGCTGAAGCCGTCGTCGTTGGAGCAGTGGTGACGGTGACACGAACGGGCGGTGACGGAGGGGAGAGAGAAGTCGACTGTCGAAGGGACGAGGTTGTAATCGGAGAGATACGGTTAGTCGCGGAGGGTTATCAGAGAGAGATGACAAGAGATGACAACAGAGCAATGGGTGTGCCGTGCCGCGGCAAGCTTTCAAACTCCGACAGGGACTCCGGACACCCCTCTGTTGGGTGCGGAATTAAGGGCTTGTTGGGCGTTCTACGGGGCGTGCAGGGCGTGGACGGGGCGTATGGAGGGCCCTGGACGCTGAGGAGGGCGGGTCGGAAGGATGTTGACGCATGGAGAGTCCGATGAGGATCGGTGGAAAGTTCGGTAACAGTGTCCGCTGTAAAATTTAATCGGGAGATAAGTTCGGAGGGGGGGTGTGATATTTTTCCATAAAAGCAAATAAGATGTGGCGGGTGGGCCTTACCTGTTTCCCCCTTCCCCCCTTCTTCTCTCCTCCTTCGTCCTCTCCCGCTACCATCCCCTCCCCCTTTACCCTTTCAGCTTCTGCTGTCCCTCAGCGATGAGCAACGTCGAGAAAGAGCCGGGTCCCCAACCCTCCGCCTCTCCTGCGCCCTCACAAGCCGGCGTCGAGCAAGAGAAAAGAAAAAGAGAGTACAAAGATTTCGGTCATGAAGAGGAAGGGCCCACTCGTATGTTTTCTTTGCTCCTCCTTGTCTTTCGTTCTGCTCACCTTTTTCTTCCTTTTCCTCTCCTCAAGGCGCCCTCGTAGATATGGGCACCGTATGTTCAACTTACTCCGGTTTCGCCCTGCAGACACAACTCACCATTTATTCAGATTGAGCTCAAGGCCGAAGACTTGTACGACAAGGAAAAAGTCGATTTGGAGACCATCGTCATCGACGACGTCTTCAAGCTCCTTCAGTGCGACGAGAATGGTCTTTCCCAAGAAGAGGCCCTCCGTCGTCTAGAGCTTTTCGGCCCCAACAAACTCGAGGTTGAGGAACAAAACGCCTTCCTCCAAGTCAGTTTCTCTTTCTCTCTCTTTCTTGTCACCTTTCAAACTCATCGTTTTTTTTCGCAGTTTTTGTCTTTCATGTGGAATCCTCTCTCATGGGTCATGGAGGCTGCTGCTCTTGTCGCCATCGTCCTCTCTAACGGTCAAGGCCAACCCCCCGATTGGCCCGATTTCGTCGGTATCGTTCTCCTCCTCTTCATCAACTCCGCCATCGGTTTCTACGAAGAACGCAACGCCGGTAACGCTGTCAAGGCCCTCATGGACTCCCTCGCCCCCAAGGCCAAAGTCAAGCGCGCTGGCAACTGGTCCGAAATCGAGTCTGCCAACTTGGTTCCCGGTGACATGGTTTCCTTCAAGATTGGTGATATTGTCCCCGCCGATTGTCGTCTCACAGAGGCCATCAACGTCTCCATCGACCAGGCTGCTCTTACTGGAGAATCCCTCCCTCAGTCCAAGAAAACCGGCGACCAATGTTTCTCGTGAGTAATTACGCGTAACTCCACTCCCCAAAAAAATTCGACTAAATTCACGTCCTTTTTCTTCTCACACAGCGGTTCCACCTGCAAACAGGGTGAGGCTGAAGGTGTCGTTATCTCCACCGGTCCCAACACTTTCTTCGGTCGCGCTGCCTCCCTTGTCGGACAAGACGATGACACCACCGGTCACTTGCAGAAGATTCTCGCCCAAATCGGTTCTTTCTGCCTTATCACCATTGGTATCTTCGTCCTCGCCGAGATTTTCTGCTTGTATGCTGGTTTCCGTTACAGCTACCGCCGCGGTCTCGACAACATCCTCGTCCTCTTGATCGGTGGTATCCCCATTGCCATGCCCACTGTCTTGTCTGTCACCCTCGCCGTCGGTGCCCAACAGCTCGCCAAGTACAAGGCCATTGTCACCCGTATCACCGCTATCGAAGAGTTGGCTGGTGTCACCATCCTCTGCTCTGACAAGACCGGTACTCTCACTACCAACAAGCTCACCATCGACCGCAACACCATCCAAACCTACGGCCCCTTCTCTGCTGAGGACGTCATCCTCCTCGCTGCCTACGCCTCCAGGACAGAGAACCAGGACGCCATCGACGCCTCTGTCGTCCAGGCTCTTGGTGACCCCACCCGTGCCCGTGCCGGTATCACCCTCCTCGACTTCAAGCCTTTCAACCCCGTCGACAAGCGCACTGAGATTACTTACCGCGAGGAGGCCACCGGCAAGCTCAAGCGTGTTACCAAGGGTATGACCGGTATCATCATCGAACTCTGCTCGCGCAACAAGACCGAGGAGATTGAGAACCGTCTCGAGAAGGACGTCGAGGAGTACGCTGCTCGTGGTCTCCGTGCCCTCGCTGTCGCCTTTGAGGAGGTCGATGGAGATGACTTTGAGGCTGAAGGCAATGGATTCGAACTTATCGGTTTACTCGCCATCTACGATCCTCCTCGTGACGACACCAAGCAGACCATCGACGATGCCGTCGCCCTCGGTGTCCGCGTGAAGATGGTCACCGGAGATCAGCTCGCTATCGCCAAAGAGACCGGACGCAGGTTGGGCCTCGGAGACCACATGTACCCGGCCAAGGTGCTCAAGGACGGCCCCGCCCCCGGTGGCAAGCACGCCAGTCTCGACGAGATGATCATGGACGCGGATGGTTTCGCCGGTGTGTTCCCCGAGCACAAGTACGAGATCGTCAAGCGTCTTCAGGGACTCGGACATCTCTGCGCTATGACCGGAGATGGAGCGAACGATGCCCCTGCTTTGTCCCGTGCCAACGTCGGTATCGCTGTCGAGGGTGCCACTGACGCTGCCCGCGGTGCGGCTGATATCGTCCTCACCGAACCCGGTCTGTCCACCATCGTCCACGCTATCCGACAATCCCGTGTTATCTTCCAGAGAATGAGGAATTACTCGATCTATGCCTGCGCCGTCACCATCCGTATCGTCGTCTGCTTCGCTATCCTCGCGTTCACGTACAAGTTTGACTTCCCACCGTTCATGATCCTGATCATTGCGCTCTTGAACGATGGAACGATCATGACCCTCTCTGTGGATCGTGTGTTGCCCAGTATGACGCCGGATAGTTGGGACTTGGCGGAGATTTTCTCTTATGCTGTCGCTTATGGTATCTACCTCACTGCTTCTACGTGAGTTTTTTCATTCCATTTTTTTCTTTTGTTAAAAAATTACTCACCATTCCACTCCTCCCTCTTCACAGCGTCGCCCTCGTCTGCATCATCAAAGAAACGACCTTCTTCCAGGACACCTTCCACGTCAGCCTCGACACGCCGTTCCCCATCTCCTCGAACGACCCGCAACTGCACATGGTCATCTACTTACAAGTGGCCATCATCTCGCAAGCGCTCATCTTCGTCACCCGCTCGCACAGCTTCTTCTTCATGGAAAGACCCTCCACCGCGCTCATGGTCGCCTTCTGTATCGCCCAGCTCATCTCGAGTATCATTGCTGCGTATGGCGATTGGGGATTCACGAAGATCAAGGCGATTAGTGGAGGTTGGATTGGGATTGTTTGGGTTTGGGTATGTCTTTTTTTTATTTTTATGGGAGACGGTGTTTCTAACCATTCCTGCTTTTCTTCTTCCAGAACATCATTTGGTTCATCCCTCTCGACTGGATCAAATTCGCCATGAAAGCCACCGTGATCAAACGTCTCCGCCAACGCCACGAAGCGCAAGTCGCCCAAGAAGCCAAGACGGGTGTACCCATGGTGCGCACACAATCGCGGGCGGCGTCGATCCACGAGTCACTCTACTCGAATCGTGTGTCGTTCATCAAGCGGGCGGCGAGGAAGGTCGGCTTTGGGCAGAAGATCTCGATGAAGCCAGAGGAGCTGCAGAGGTTTAGCAGTATTCAGGCTCAGAGAGTCGGTGCGACGTTGGCGAGGAACCCGAGTCGGACTGCTGCTTAGATGATTGATGAGGGAAGAAAAGGAAGAGTGTTTTTTGACGATGATGATGTTTTTTGATGATTTGATGTGTTTTTTTTTTCTTTTGTTAACTGAGGAAAGGGAAGAAGAAGGTTTTTAGATTCCCCTTCCTTCTTTCTTCTCGCATACCTTTTTTCTCCTTTCTTTTTTCCTTTTTTCTTTTTTTTTTCTTCTCTCTCTCTCCTTTTTTTTCCTTTCCCCTTTATACTCACCCACAACTACCCTACCCTACGCCGAACGCATCCTCGCATCCTCGCACCATGCTATACCGACAAATCCATTCCCATCCATCCATCCATCCATCCCATTCTCATTCCCATCCATACCGCATACCGGACAAACAAACCCAATAACCCGAAATCAAACCAAAAAGCTTACCGTATCCCACAACCCATTCCCCCGGAAAGAAAGAAAGAAAGAAAAGGCCTTTTTTTGTTTTTATTATATATGACGACGCACGACGCACGACGCACTTTGGAGTACTACTGTACGTACGATCGTCGGACGCTCCGCTCCTCAACACTTCACTCCGTCCTCGACGCTCGTCCTGTTCCTCGACATTCGTCCTTGTCCTCGGATCCGTCTCGACGCCCCTTCTCCCTCTGTCCTCACCACACACCCCCTCGTCCCCGCCCCTCGCCCCAAAACAAACCCAAAAAACAAAAACAAAACTGTTCTCGACCGTTGTTCCTTCTTTTTTCTTTCAAAAAAAATTTCATATATGTATGCATCCTCTCTTTTTTTCTTATTATTTTACATTTTAGACTCGGGGCGGGTCGGTTGGTTGGTGGGGGGTTGTTACCTTGGTTGGGGGTTGACGTTTGGGAGTTTGGATTCGACGGGCTTCGTCGCTTCGTAATCTCGAGATGGGAGTGAAGAGGACCTTGATAGATCTGGGAGGACGGAGAGAGCGAGAGAGCCTCTGTGTGCTTTTCTTCCTTCTTTTTCTTAATTCCTTTAGTTAGTGTGTTGGTGTTTTTTTTAAATAGGCTTTTTTCATTTTCTTTTCTTTTACTTTTAATTAATAGATCGGAGCTTTGGACAAGGATGTTTTGGTGTGAGTGAGTGAAGTAATCTAAAATCAACTTGAATTGTCGTGCTTGTGAAAAGGTTCGTTGGTCATATCTAAGTGTTGAGTTTGAACATTTGAATATTTACTATCTCCCTTTCACCTTCACCTTCACCACCACCTGCCTCTGCCTCTGCCTCTGCCCCCTGAGTCAAGTGAACAGGCTCGTACCCTCTTACCCTTGAAGTTGAAGAGAAAATCCACAGTCTTACCGGCTCATTCAACATGACGCTGCAATGACGCACGTTTCTAGTTTTTTTTTTGAATTCTGGTCTCCGTAACACTTGTTTCTGTTCCATCTGCCTGGATTACTCCTTTCTTTCTTCATTCATTCACCTCAGTTTAGTTTCTCAGTCTCGACCTCTTCTGTTGGCCTATTGGGGTCTTGACTTGCCCTAGATAAATATCCCAAGACTTTGTGACCTCGTGCGTCTGGTTTCTCCATAATACTTGCTCTGTTCCATTTTTTCTGACTTACTCCTTTCTTCCTTCATTCATTCACCTCAGTTCAGTTTCTCAGTCTTGACCCTCTCCTCCGTTCCACTTAGGCGTCAGCTGAGCCCCGGGTCTCGACGAGACTCGATACGCAGCGGCATGATTCGTAACGATCTTAGGACCCTTCCCTGAAATTTCTTCTGGGGTTCACCTGATGATTCTGGGCACTGGCAGGGACTGGCAGGGATCCCGTCCAGACTTTGTATGAATAATGTTCACTGGGTTGGCTGAATCGAGGCAACCGATTGGGAGCCCTGCGCATTAGCCTGGAGGCGAGTAATGATTTTTTCTCGCCATTTCGAAATTTCAGGGACCTTACGATGAGGTCTATCATAGGATGGATGTTTTGTTCTGTCTTAGGGACCCCCCTCTACCCTACTTATGCGAACTCCGCCTACGCGACGTGCGTGCTACATACATATGTCATACACAGACCATTGGCAGATTGAGTCCTCTGCTCGGTTTCACGCTCCGACTCTTTCATGTGTCTTTGCTCCTGTTCTTTGCTCTACGGACTTTATGGTCTCGCTAATGTGCAGTCCATGACATTTGGCATGATCCACTTGCTCCAAGTCGTAGGTACACTACATGCGCCCTCGAGGCTCGATGGCGCAATCAAATCCGTTTAACTTTCGGAGGAGATTTCACTTGTGAAGCCTCGGACGACTCATAACTGCACATTCATCAGTCATTATTATTTACCCCTCTTTTTCTATCCATCCTTTGATCATCGGTGTGGTTTTTAAAACTTTTGCTAAAGTCGACGGTTAACCTATGTTATGTTACCCCAGGTCTTCCTTTCTCCGTGAGTTGCCCTTCCCTGTCCGCTTCGTCTGACGTCTGCTCAGACCAAATGAATACAAGGTGTTTTGGATAAGTAGCATTTCTCGTATGCTATGTATATTATCGATGTGCTATAACATACGTATGTACGCCTTGCAATTTGGCGCCGAAAATATCCATGTGTATTCGACTCGGATCTCTGATGCCGCGCGACTAACATCCTATTTCGAGCTCGATGCATACAGGTTTCTCGAAATTGCAATTGCGACATCCATCCCTCGGAATATTCGAAAGAAGAGGGGGGTTTTCGGGAAGTCGGTCAGTCGGGATCTGTGCACGGCGCGAAACTCGAATGATTTTGATTATCAGTAAGTACTTTAGTACATGATCATTCATTATACACATTGCGCACCGTGCAGTGTGGAACACTCAGAATACTTTTATTTTCGTCAGCTTGATGTCGGGGTGGTCGGATTGTTGATTTGCTGAAGAATGTTGGATGTTCATTTTGATAATTCCAGTGAAACTGATCTTTCCTCACGCCTTTCAACTTTAAAAAGCGAATGGCAACCCGAGCGCTGTCAAGATTGATGTTGATTTTTTCTGCGAGGGCCTACCGACCGGTGAACGCGTTTGAAAACTCGTGGGTTGTTTATTTACGGACCTCCCCCATCATGCTACCCACACGAAGCTCTCAACCGCCCACCGAGAACGCTGGTGCTATGACTGTCCGACGTCCGGGTCCTCAGGCTGGCCAAACAGTCCCAGAGCGATGCTTGCGGAGGGTCGCGCTGTGCGACAGAACATGCGTCATATTAGCGGTTGGGCACCTGGAATCCCTTCCATCCGAACATCCATCTTGCGTGTTCGAAATATGTCAGCACGACAATCGAATATTTCCACATATTTGTGGAGTTTTCCTTTCGTGCGGCCCCCAGACACCCTTGGAAATAATTTCCTTTTTTTTTGGATATCGACACACATCGAGTGATTGACAATTGGTTTTTGGTTGAAAGGCCCGATGCTGAACTGCGACCTTGTTCAATTGTTTTGTTTATTATCGAGTCGGTGTGCTTGGGCCTTTCTGGAAAGGAATTGAAGAAGTGGGGGGGGGGTCTCTTTATTATTTGACCTGCGGTTCAGTGGCGCACATAATGGATTGTCCTATTTGAGGATTTGTAGGTACATTTGGTAATGCAGAGAGGCAACAGAGAGGACATGATGATGTAGGAGGGATGTTCTAAGAATAGCCGCTGCCGTAGATGGGTTCTTTTTATAACCACAGTGTTACATTTATAGACGACGTAAAACCAACAGAGGTGCCTTGCCTACTTATCGCACATTAACCACTGGACAGCGCGAGTGAGGTATTTATGCTTGTGTTTCATTTATGAATGAGTGGAAAACCGACCTGATGTCCGCTGTCAGCCTGGCTTTAATTGATCAGCGCCCCATTCGATTTCCAAGTAGTGGTGATGGCTCTGCAGAGAACCAAGTAGTTGAGGTCGGATTATCATCAGCGTACCGGGTCCGTGGATACATATAACTTGCTAAATCATCTGCTGTCTCTCAATCATATGCTTCCACTTTCAGAAATAAAACAAACCATACAGCTCATCAGTAAACATACCACAAGGATCACCCACAAAACCAGCCAATCGCGAAATTACGACTGGCAAAAGGAATTCCGAAGAATTCCTACAGTCGGCATTTTCTCATGTTTCGCGGCCGGAGTCTTGCAAGAGTGCTGCAAAGAAATACTTGTTAACCGATCTATTTCCGCTTTTCCCTTTTGCTGCCCACTCACCGTAGATGATAAGTCTTGCTCCTCCTAGCTACAAGCTTCGAGGTCCAAAAGCTCGGATAACTGTAGGACGATGGGATGTTTGGCCTCGTCAACTGCAGTCAAGCAGTCAATGCCGCAAAGCTGACTGGGAACTGATGCCCAAATGATTCATCGAAGCCCGCCAGCCCAAGTTAGCCCGTGAGTCATCAGGATCGTCTCCAAGAGCCCAAACGGATGGAGAAATGAAGGTCTACAGGCTTATGATCCATCCATCGACAGTAGGTCCTTGGAAGCAGAACGAAACTCTTGAATGTCGGCAAGATTTGGGCGGTGCGGCGGCTTGTCTGAATGAAAATGGACATAAATTTGAGCCAAGTGGTATCATAGAGCGAGAGATACAATGGCTGAGAGCCTAGAGATTATATTGAGAAGGAGAAAGGGAGGACAAACCAAACCTCATTACGTACGATCGTCAATAACGCGGTTCCATTGACAACCCTAAGGTAGGGTTGAATTTTGCCTGTCAGATTCAAATGTCGTAGCCTTTCTCCTTTCCTTTCACTTGATTCACCTGATCCACCATGTCAATCTCAATCGTGTACTTAATCCTCAGCGAAGAAAGAGCTCAACCATCCATCGTCACTCTTCCACCTACCGAGAATGTGATGGTTCTCCGACAAAAAATCAAGGAGCAGGACGCAGTTCCATTGGCTAACGCCGATATTACCGACCTGGACCTCCGAGTAGTCAACTTTCCTTTGGACGACAACCTTGAATCGAGATTGGAAAGTTTTAGGCTTGATGATTATCCGAGTCTATCACCTCTCAGCGAGGTATCATCAATTTTCGACAACACCAATCCTTCGGCGGACAAACGTGTTCATATCATTGTGGTCGCCCCTTTCTCCCTGAACCTTCTCACCGTCGTCGAATCTGAGACGATGGTCGGGAGGGACATTTTTTCAATTACAATCGACAGCCGGAACTCTGTCCGTGGCCTGAAACAGGCTATCCGGGAGAAGGTACCTGGCCTCAATCATATCTTGCCTACGAAGCTCGCACTCTTCAACGTTTCTTTACCCTCGGGAGACTTTCTCGATGACGAAAGAATCAACCTCGACAACATACCGCACACGGAGTTGATGTCGAAGGATGAGTTGTCGCTTTTGTTCCCCCGAAATGATCGACACCGTCTAATCCTGGTTCGAGCGCCTACTACCGGTGAGGAAATTAACACCCTTGAACGCACACAATCTCACCGATGTCGTCCAGAGCGTCGCGCTGTCAAAGAAGAGCTAGGACGAGATTGTATCAGTTGTTTAAATAAGAGTGCTCTCCGTTCCTTCTTTTTCTCTCGCCATCACTGACGTTTCAACGGTGTTTGCAAAAAACAGGATTTGCTCAGAAATTTTACTCCATCTATGATGGCCAATACGAGCAAAGCAAACCCAGAACAAGCGTTGCAC
This sequence comes from Psilocybe tampanensis, assembly GCA_019904355.1. Classification (NCBI taxonomy): domain Eukaryota; kingdom Fungi; phylum Basidiomycota; class Agaricomycetes; order Agaricales; family Agrocybaceae; genus Psilocybe; species Psilocybe tampanensis. The sequence continues at coordinate 32,247 of JAHXRV010010857.1, read as the reverse complement.
CTCCAATTCAATTGTTTCACCCTATATTCGCTCAATTCCTGGACGATGTGAACGGCACCGACGATATTCCAGTTGATGTTATTGACCAGACTACGGAGTATATGATGGCGTCGTCGGCCATTTATGACACTGAAAGGACAAGACGAATGGAGTTGACCCCAATTCTTTGCAAGATTTTCAAAGTCGACGGGCTATCGATTGAGAACGATAATAGAACACAGGCTGATGTGGCCGTGGAATTGCTAATAACAGCAGGGGGTTTCCTGATGTTCCTCAAGAATGAATTTGACGAGGGCGGCGACGACCCTTCAACTCAAGCTGGCTTGTCCACAGGCCGTTTCTGGGCTCAGCCTAAGGTAGGCGATTATCTCCATCTATTCATTTGTAACTCTTCCTTCTCAAGTGATTCATTTATTTTCAGCTCAAAAAACTTCGAAATGTCACCAACTGCCCCACATTCGTCGTGGTCAATGCTGGTCCATGGATTGTGATCCTTGGTGCTGTCTTCACGGACGGCTTGATTGTTCAACGTCTGACCGATTATATTTGGGTTGGACTAGACTCCGTTCTAAGCGAGAAGCATATCTTGCGCGTCGCGAAAATCTTTTACGCTCTAAGGACAGGCCTGCAGAATCTCAAGTTTTATTATGAGTCGTTGGATCCAGAGCTGTCAGGTGATATCCCTTCCGACTCCCGTTATTTTCCCTCAATCAATGCTTATCACAACGGCGAGGAGCTGGTTCGATTCAAGTATCTTGGTTTTTTGGAAGACTGCCCAGATTGCATAACATTTCGTGCACAGACATTGACTACACCTCCCCGGGATATCGTTGTCAAATTCGTGGAACGATATGGGGAAAGGGCGCACCGCCTGCTAGCAGACAACGGTTTAGCGCCGAAACTTCTATATTGCGGAACACCACGCCTTGGTGACAAGGATCCGTCGTACGATTCGATTTCTATGGTCGTCATGGAGTTCATCGACGGCCAGACTTTGGCAAAGTCCAAACTGAACGCGGAACAAGTAGAAACGATCCAACAATCGCTTACGGCTGCCGTCATCTTGTTGCATGAAAATGGATTGGTGTTTGGCGATTTGCGTTCGCCGAATGTGATGATTACTCCGGAAATGCAAATCAAGCTAATTGACTTCAACTGGGCTGGCGAAGAGGGACAGGCGAAGTACCCATTCTTATTATCACATACACTTCGTTGGCCGCCAGGCGTTAAACGATTGGCCATTATAAAGAAGGAGCATGACTCGGAGATGTTGAGGAGAATGTTCTCTGAACCTGTACCTTTTATTGTTCGCGCCTGACTTATACCATAAACTACCTTTGTTAATTATGCTATAGTACACCTTGAATACAATACCCAAACTCGTTATCAACATATTACAGTCCATGAATATGCGAAAAGATTAGCAAATTAGGATGTTTTTGTGCTTGCAAAATCTCGTTTGAACCTGTTTGAACTTTGATTTTGAATCTCTGTGTTGTTTTGAAATTTGAATTTGAACACCGATTCATCTAAAAATATTTTGGTCGAGCTTGTCACTCCAATTCAGGGTTTTGTCTTGTTTCTGCCTCGATGATGATCTCCCTCTCGAACCTTTCCTTTCGTTCACCTTGATGGCACCATGCCTAATCCATGCCAGACAAGCAGCGCTGTTAGCTTGACGACAACTCTGGACCTCGAGAAGGAATTTCGCACTGCATTTCCACCTTGGTCAACCTTTGACATATCGAAACCGGTACAGAATGCCATTGCGCGATCGCAACCCAAAATAAAAGCATATCGACGCAAGGGATACCAAGCTTTCCGATGGTTGTTTCCGCCACGCGCATTGATTTTGGCACTTCCAGACGAACTCATTGTTGAAATATTCAAGGCTGTTGGATGGAGAGAAGTGTTGTATCTGCGCGAGGTGAGCAAATAGGACAGACCCTTCTCATTAGAGTGTTGTTGACCATTTCCGTGACAGTGTTGCAAACGACTTGAGAGGATTTCTCGAGCAAAGGATATATGGCTTTCCCAAGTTAAACAATTATCCCTTGCTTTGCCGGTAGCACCGAGATTAGAAGGTCTTCCAAGCGCCTATTCAGCCCAAGAGGTGGAGGACTTTGTCCTCTCTCGCATCAGCGCCGATATTGGATGGTGCTTGGGCAAGGAACCTCAACCAGTGACCATCTCTCCGTGCCCGGAATCAAATCTCCACAAATGTCAATTGGTGGAAGGTGGCCGATGGCTGTTGATCGTCGACGGCCTGTCTCGTGTCTATGCAAAAGATCTGGACTCATCGTTGGAGAAAGAACCAGAACTCATCATCGATGGGCCAGAGGGTGATACACAATACCAATGTTGTATCCCTCGTGTCGACCTAGACCGTAACGAACCAATCCCAACGTTCAACCTCAGTTTACTCCCATTTGTGACGAAAGATCATCCTGGGCTGGTCTCGCGCCTCAAGATTTATCGGATTGAGATGAATGGACATGGAGATGATGCAAAACTGGTACCCAGGCTTTTGAAAAGTCTCCCGTTCATAGAAAGCGGCGCAAGCTTTGCGCAAGGTCTTTCGGGACATTTGTTCGCCCGAATTTTTGACCCAAGAACACCCACACCATGCTCATGGATTGAGGTGTATGATTGGACGGCGTCTAATCAAACCATACAATTTGGGGCAGCGATCTCTGAACCACGTTCAGTAAGTCCGCTATGTTTTTTGATCCAAGTATTCACCCAATGACGATCAGCCAAGAACACGAAGGAAATAGCCATCCTCCCAGGATCAAAACTCCTTGTGTGCAGAGACGCCTCATTCACCATCTATCACATTGTCAGATTTGGTGCGGCTGACAACGAATCGTTCGATGTCGAGGGCACTTTGGAGATATCTTGGAAATACGACTTCGGCTCCACTGATCTTAGATATGTTTTATCCAGACCACTCGGCGGCTCGACCGCAACAAGGATCACGATGTCGAACGGGAAACAGATATACGGTGTCATCGTTCCCCATGACGGAGCACCGTCCACTCATCTCCTTTTCGAACACAGCAGTGAAATGTTAACTGGTGGTGCCCTCGGTATCAACAAGATGTATGCCGAGTCTGAGGGGTGTTCCTGTATAATCAACTTTGTCTGGCCAGATGACGACAGAGTTCCATCCATGCCTCTGGGTGATAAACGAATCCATTTTTTCCATTGGCCTTTCAAAGTTGGTGGTGGTGGTTCTCGCTTCGATGAAGGCTCTGGGCGGATAATCACTCCGATTGATGATGGTCGCTTTTGGAAAGTACTGTACTTTGATCGTTCGAGAAGAAAGATTGTCGGTACATGATATGTAAATCGCGAAAGTTCCAAATGTTTAGACTCTGCTTGATTGTGTAGCATTTTGAGGCCTTGGGTTAATAAAGTGAGATTCAGGAGCATGTAGCATTTTCTTGACCACTAGCACTGTAGATAGATAAGGGTGTAACATCCTTTATTGAAGATTGTTTCTAACGCGATGAACAGGCTACGGTTGTTCCTTATCAGCGAGTTGCTTTGTATAAGTGGCAGAAAATGCGGTAGCACACAATTCGCCCCTTCAAACCCCAAAAGCTCACGTTAGAGCTCATCTCGTGTCGGTTCCTTGATCTCGGAGTGGCTTGAAGACGCCGTGTCTTCGGGTTCTGGTGAGTCTTCAACTTCTGCGGGTTCTTGCTTATCACCCGCACTAGCAGCACCGCCGGCCAAAACGTTTGCATCAGCAGTGGCAATCCTAGAGTGGACCTTGCCCGCCTTCGCCAAGTCTCTCGTGAAACGTGCGATCTCGGCGTCGTATTCCTCCCATTCGGGGATTTGGCGAGCCCGAGAGAGCTTGGGCTCTTTCTGGATATTTTTTTGAACGGGAGTTTTAAGTAGGTGAAGGAGGTTAGGAAAGGAAGGGCTTACGGTCAGGGGGTTTTGGCACAGATCAATCGTCTTAGCTCTGTGCAAACGATCTTTGCTACACCACGTTTCACACTATGAAGAGTGGACAACGTTCCGTTATCAGTCACTTGATCTTTCGGCGTGAGCAAAGCACACGTACCCATAGCCAGTCTTCTCCTAAGGAGAACTACGGAAAACGAATGAACCAATCAACACATGTCAAATATAATGTATGCGGAAACACTCACGATTGGAACCTGATCCTGGAGGTTATTGGGCAAATCTTTGACGTGTCAATTAACACGACTGAACAAAAGCACATTCGAAACATGTATACATACCTTGGTCAAGATTAGCGAGAGAATTCGGATCAGCAGAGAGCTGGTGATACTGTCCGCGTAAAATATCCTGAGAGACCGATGTAAGAAAGAGTATGTCTGAGAGGACTCGGGTTGACTTACCCCAGCCGCCATCTGTGAACATTAACCAATCGAACCAATGAGATTATGGAATTTCAACCGTACAAGGCAAACGAACCTGTCTGAAGCGGACTAGATCGATAACGTACAGAGCACTGTAAGATTGAAAAAAAAGAGGGTGTCAATTTCGATTTCTTAACCAACACCAAGTAACCCACCTAATGTGATAAGGTTTGCCTTGCAAGAATTCTTTCCAGTACCCTGTCTTCCAGAACCTGAATCCTTCCATATCCGTATTGTCGTCACCCATAGGGGTATATCCGTATGGTGCTCCATGGAGGTCGAGGTCAACCAGCTCCTTGAGATCTGCACGGACTATTTGATCCGCATCGACGAAGATGACTTTCTTCAGGTCCATGGGGAAAAGAACGTCGAGGAAGAGTATTTTGTATGCCCAAATGATACGTTGTTTCTCTGTCTGAGCACGTAACCATGATGGCCATTTATAAGTGACAAGTTCATATTGGAAATTATATTTCTCGGCCATGTGAGGGATGAATTCCTATTGAATAAATTGAGGATGGTATCGTCTGAAGGATGGAAAGAAAAGGACGAACCAAAAAGGAAGGCGACAGGAAGTTCTCGATGAACCAGAATTTAACTGTGCTGTTGGTGTTGCGAAGCACGCTCAAAATCATTATCCCTACGAAACGCTGAAAAAGAAATTATAATCAACGACCCGGTAAGATAAAACCAATGACCGACCTCATATAAGAGCCCAGACGCAACAGTGAAAATATTGATATCGGCTTGTGGTTTGACATTGACGACTTCCGTAGAAACATCTTTCTTAGTATTCTTAGTGGATTTGAAAATGGATTTAACACTAGGAAGGATGAAATAAGTTGAGCATTTAGAAGGGGGAAAAATCAAAAAGAAAGAGAAAAAAGACACACCGAGAAGAGATATCCTCGAATAATCCTTTAGACTCCTCCTCGTCCGCCTCTTCTCTAAGCACATCAGCGACCTCCATACCAGGGTTCCTCGATAAGCGGGGGTACAAGGTCAACCCTTCGAAGCTAGTGACGGTAATTTCCGCACCAGCCTCCTCCACCGTAGGGCTATCCCACCCTTCATTCCCAGCACTATCAAGCTTGAATATCTTTCTTCCGCGGCCTTCACGAATTTCGAGCTTGAACACACCCGGTTTCGTCTTAAACTGGAAGTATCCCAGATTGGCGACCACCTGGGTGTCGTCAACGGTGGTGTGATCGCCTGCGACCAATTGCAGCTGGACACCACGAGGAACTTGGTTGGCAACTTCCCGAGCGTGTCCCTCGATGACAATGTAGTCGAGGTCGAAGACGGCCTCGACGGCTGTGTCTCCTGGGAGCAGTTTTCCGAGTTGAATATTGTCGAGATCGTATAGAGCCTCTCGTGGGCGAACGAGCCATGCTGTGGGAACGTCCATGGCTAATGTGTAGATAGGATCGACTGGAATATCTTCAAACACCACTACAGAGGGTATTTCATGGCTTTTAATAAAAAGAAAGAAAAAATCAGATCGTGCGTGATTTTTTGATCACTTTTGGCAAACATACCCATCATTGTCGAAGGTTAAACGAGGAAGAAGATTGTATCTATAGAACCGTTTCAAGGGCACCTGCATCCTAAAATCAGATGGGCTTAAATAAAACATATAGGAGGAACCCTGACCTCTCTGTACGGAGGTGGGTTGAGATGTATTTCAATAAATATATCCGGGATATTCGAAAGCCACTTGAAAAGAATGAATCCATCTTCAACCAAAATGTCAGTAGAACAGAAATGATTGACTTACCTTTAGGAGGCTCGACCACTTTTGAGCAACCTCGCTCAGAGGGTCCAACAGAACGGCAACATGATACAACGCCGTCGAATTATCACCATATTCAAAGGAACTTCCAAAAAAAAAAAATTCAGGATCGCCTGTCGGACAATAGATAAAAAGGATAGAACTTCTTACGTGTATTGTGAGTCAAGTAATTGATAACTTCTTTGTCGAGGTTTCGGAGGCGCATCAAAGAGGCCGATTTCGCTTGGGTCAGGCTGCTGACTTGCAGCGATTACAGAAGAGGCCATTGACACAGTATTTGCATATCGATATCTGTCATAGAGATTTGAGAACGATACCACTGGTCTCGTTAACCGGCTCCTTACTTGTCATCCGCGAGTAGAGGAGCTATCTCCTCCAGAGCCTTGACGACAGGGCTCGTACGCTTGCGGAACTCATGATCTTCCAAAGACTTGAAATCGGCAGCATGGAAATCTTTGGGTTGGAGAGGTCCGACAAGCTATGAAGGATACATTTCAGTCCAAGAAACCCGCGAAAAAAAGGGTGGGATGCACTTACACGGCCATTGACGAGCAAGGCCGATTGTCCTGGAAGAAGACCCAATCCCCGAGCGACAAGACGACTTGACTTGACGTAATCAATATATTCTTCCTTCAAAATATGTCCAAGAGGAACTCCTCCAGTCAAACTCTCAAAGGCACCCGATTTTTGTATAGGGATTTGAGCGCCTTCAACGGGAGCAGCTGGGATATCGAATCCAAGAGCAGCCAGGAGTGACGAAGGAGATGCACCCGACAACAACTCTCTTGTGTGCAGATGGGCGAATAATGATGCTGTGGAGGCCTTGTCATCATGACTTCTAATGGCTGGGTTGTGGATAAATGAGACCCGAGTCCTTGACTCAGCAGTCTTAGGGAAAAAAAGGATGTTTAATGATAGATAGATGATGAAAAGGAGAAAGTTTGACTCACCAAGGAAGATACTGCTTCTTTGACCAAGTCAAGACCTGCCTCACTGTCGAAATCCGCAACAACATATAAACTCTCGGAAACCTGCTCGGCTTCAGCTGCTAATTATGAAGGAGGGGGGGAAGTCAGATTGTAGTTCGATAAGACAAATGATTAGGTACATACGAGGATAAAGGTATGTTGATGACGAAAGTCGGAAAAGGGTCTTCTCAAAGAATTCAGGGAGATTGACAATCTTGATGTTCTTTGACCCTGTGGAGGGGAAGATATAGCTGTTGCGGCGTTTGCTTGTCGTCGGAAGGTCGTAAAAGTAGTTTGACATCGTCTCTCGCTCGGGCGAGTCGGCAAGGGTTCCTTCGTATACCTAGGAGAGAAAAGGATTTGATATTTTAACCTTATATAAGTACAAAAGAAAAAAAGGAACCTTTTCTTGTAAGTACTGCATCTGGACTCCTGCTTCTACTTGAAGCTGACGGAGGAAATCCTATGCGCGAAACAGAGTTAAATATCCAATATCCACATATTGAAAATAATATAAAACCGGCACACCTCGTTGACATCCATGTGCTTTCCGTTGAAAAACGCATGGCCCTGGTTCGAATGAGCAAGCGTTGAGCCCAGCCGTTCAGCATAGAGATTGATCTTCTCGATAGGAGTTGTGTCGTCCCCTTCTCCGTTGAAAATAGTATCCAGATCGGGGACAACAGCATCAGGCTTCTCTTCGCGCAATTCCTCTGTGAATTGATCGTAAGCCAGACGGACAATCTGCCAGTCCACCTTAGGCGTCTGAAGTTGCGCGGGTAGGCGAACTTGGGATATCTAATTTTTTCGGTAAGGATATGAACGATGGGATAGGGATGTGGAAATACCGCATTGATAAATTCGAGCGTTCTTTTCCGCCCATAATTTTTGATGAGATGGTAGAAGAGCCGGGCCATTTTCTTGCCTTCAGTGAAACAAGTTAGCAAAAAATATATGTTAATTTGTTTGTCACGAACCATCCTCGGTTTCCGCAGTAGGAACAAGTCCGAATCTCAGTGGTAGATCGCGGCTGATAATGCTGGTCACAGGTCCGGCCATGAAATTAAGGCTGACGGTCTGAGAAAGGTCTAAGATGAGGACAATGTTGAACAAATTGGCTTTGATGCTAGGCATGGCGCCAGGATACATTGGTCGAAGCAGCTATTGGAAAAATGAATGAAAAATGATGATAGTGTGGTGTTAAATATTGACTTACCGCGTAAAGTGAGGGATTCCATTTAGAATACCTGTTGCAATTTTTAAGCATTTGAAATTAGATGACGAGTCTGATGGTACCAACCGACTGTCTTTCTCCATGTCATTCCACCAGACAATGACATCTCCTCCTTCAGGTCTATCACTTGCATCGAAAAGAGTCTCCATGACACTACTTTCTTTGTGAGCTAAAGAAACGGCAGGATGCGTCAATAAATCAAAGGCCTGGGATCTTTCTAGTCCGAGTGAAGTCAAAGACTGAATGACGTTTCGCTCCTTCCTCATAGTCCGCAAGAGGTCGAAAGGATTCACATCCTTTGCGTCCATTTGGAGACCGTTAAACCAAACAACACTGATGCCCCTCTGAACCTTGATGGAGTTGTTGTGCAATTCGTCCTCGATACTTTCGTTCACAACAACCCTTCGGGCAAGAGATGTTGCATATTTCGGGAAGTTTTGCGAAAGATGGGTGAGGCTCTCGAGTGGGTCCGACGAATCAGCGATGATCTGAACGGCCTTTCTTCCAATACCTATAAATCATACCATGTTCGCAATGGTCAATCAACGAGTGAAACTCCAGTTACGTACTTTCTAACTCTTCCTCTGTCAGTGGAACATTAGAGGCTGGTGCAGTTGTATTTTCCGGATGAGCGAGGATGAGAGGTAATATCGGATCGATCACCACTTGCGAACCAAACTCGGAATCTACTCTTGAGACTTGTTTGCTTGCGCCTGAAAACAAAATGTTACTCCAGAGTCAGACATTTGAATTGCACGTTTTTATTTACTTACCAGTGTTAGCATCCCGATCATCTAGAGCGAGATAATCCATCTTCTTCAAGTCGAGACCTACACCGTATCCAGAGAGATTATTGCGCTCTTTCAACGCGGTTTTCGGGGGTATATGCCTGAACACGTATTCCACGTGAGGGTCCAACCTATTTGTCAACTTGAGAAGGTAGGTGTGCAATTCGCGGAAATTGGCAGAAGTCAGAGATCCGTAGAGAATAGCTGTTCGTGGAGGCCTCTCTAGAATATCCTCAGGTGGCGGGTAAATATGGTCGAACGTCAGTATTTTTGGCTTGGGGAGGATGCTGTCAGAGATATAGGTAAGTGCGTGGGTATACGGCCATTCAAAGCAACGCACTGGTCTGTCTTCGCCTCTGTTGGAGGGTCAATCGCCTCCACCCCAGCAAGATGTGCCAAGGTTTCAACATCACATACAACTTCCCCATACCAATCGACCCACGAACCGCAGTGCGTTCCCCGGCTGTTGTTGTGGTTGTCAGCGTAGTAGTTGTAGAAAGCCTCGAGTTTGGGAGTGGCGAAATGCATAGCAAGATTCATTTCAACAATGGGAAGCGACCCGGGAGCTCGCAAGATGCCATTGTCGATGGCGACTTGAAGAGCTGCTTGATGAATAGCCTCAGGACTCAACGTATCGGGTGAGGGTAGTGTTTCAGGGTCCGTAAGACGGTCAAGCAAAGTGAAAAACGCGCTTGGATTCTCTAAAGATATGGTCTCTCTACAAACAGGTCCATTTAAATTCATAAAACGGTAATGTACTGTGACTTACAGAATCTCTGCAAGGAATGGTGGTGCCGGCCAGGATGACCTCAGTCCCACTTTCACAGGTGGGCTGGAGGTGACTCCAGGGGCCTGCAGAACGAGTAGCGCTACACCGAGCAGCGTAAAAGCCCGTTTCATGGTGGTTTTCTAGTATGTCGCTCTAGTACATATGGTGATGGTGGAAATGTGTGGAGATTTAAAGTGAATACTCCGGAACCGTAACCCCGCGACACGTCGACTGGCCAGTTATCAGATAAGATGGATGTAGTTATCTAATAATCCACGTGATCAGGATTTTTCATGATCTCCTCCTCCTTCGGTGCATTTCTGGAGCTGACTAAATCTATTCTCTTTTCTTTCTATCAAACAATCATGGAGTTCGTCGCAGGTCCTGCGGTACATCGTGTTCTTTGTGCTGACTGCGGTGTGTTTGCTTTTTTTCTGTCATCTTACTCCGGTTTACTGATGATCTTGAACAAAAGGTACCCCAATCGTCCCAAACTCGGCCAATCTATGTGTTGCATGCTTGAGAAATACGTAGGCATCCAACAATCTAACCACTTTACACATCTGACTGTCTTTCAGTGTCGATATTACCGAAGGAATACCCAAACAAGGTTCGTCAATCTCTTCCAGCCGTTATCTACTATTTGAGGTCTCATCAAGATCTCTTCAGCTGCTGTGTCGTTTTGCCGAAACTGTGAACGATTCTTGGCCCCACCGACTTCATGGACCCTCGCCAAACCAGAATCAGCGGAACTGCTTTCGATATGTCTTAAAAAATTGAAGGGTTTGAACAAAGTGCGGTTAACGGAGGCCCACTTCATCTGGACTGAACCTCATTCGAAGCGACTTCGAGTGTCGATGACGATACAAAAAGAGGTGCGTTTACATTCTTTCTTCGTAACACCCAATACACCAAATTGACAATTATATCTTTTGCAGGTGTTAACAAACACGATCCTCGAGCAAACCTTCGAGATCGAATATCTTGTCCAACATGGTCAATGCCCTGATTGCGCCAAACTTGCTGCCAAAAATACATGGAAAGCGCTCGTCCAAGTCCGACAAAAAGTCCCCCACAAACGTACATTCCTGTACCTGGAACAGCTCATTCTCAAACATAATGCTCAAAAGGATACCATCTCTATCAAGGAAGTTCGCGATGGGCTGGACTTTTTCTACAGTTCGAAAAGTCACGCTTTAAAAATGGTCGAATTCTTGGCCAGTGTTGCGCCAATAAAGTAAGATGCCTTTATGCTTCCAAAAAACGAAAATTCTCATTTTTTTCCTTTTTATCAGATCAAAAGCATCAGAGCAGTTGCTGTCTTCAGACATCCACAGTAGTACAGCAAACTTCAAGTACACGTACTCGGTGGAGATCGTTCCTATATGCAAAGATGACCTTGTCTGCATGCCTCTCAAGCAAGCACGATCGTTTAGCAACATCAGTCCCTTGACTGTTTGCATTCGTGTAGGGAGCTCGATACAGCTCATTGACCCCCAGTCCCTGCAGACATGCGACATCCCCGCTCAGATCTACTGGAGAACACCCTTCGATTCTCTAGCTTCAGTAACAGACCTCAAAGAGTTCACCATCCTCGACATCGACCCGGACCACACAAGACAAAAAGGAAAATTCGTCATGGCAGACGCTCAGGTCGCTCTGGCAGGTGCCTTCCATTCCAGTGGAAGTAATGGGATGGAGGACGACATGAACATGGACTTTGAATCGCTGGGATACACCAACCAAGTGTTCCATACCCGCACGCACCTCGGCGCCATCCTCCAGCCCGGTGATACAGCCCTCGGTTATTTCCTGACGAACGCCAACTACAATTCCGACAATTTTGCCAGTCTCCCTACGTCTCGGATACCCGACATCATCCTCGTCAAGAAGACTTATCCCAACAGGAGGAAAAAGAACAAGACCAGGAACTGGAAACTTCGCAGCATTGCTAAAGAAGCTGGAGAGGAAGGAGAGACTAGCAACGCCCGCGGTGCTATCGGACGGATGGGAGGACGAGACCAGAAGAAAGTCGACCAAGATTACGAGCTGTTCTTGCGCGACGTGGAAGAAGATCCTGAGCTTCGTTCTGGTATCAACCTCTACAAAGCTCCCGAGGTCACGATGGCCGCTCCAGATGCACCCGAACGTAAACAGCGCAAGAAAGGTGGTCAGTACGCCATGGACGTGGATGAGACAGAGGTTGCCCCCCCTGGTGTCGAGGCAGAGGAGGAAGAGGAAGAACCTGACTTCCCTGAAGTTAAACTGGACGAATTGCTGGAAGGATTCGATGAGATGACCCTTGGAGATGGAGAAGAGGATGGGGAACCGGAACAGAGTTGAAAGCTTTTGTTTATTGTAGTTTTGTCATTTTTGCTTCTTTTCTCTGTATCTTCATTGGATTGAGATCCAAACATCTAATGGAACGGTCAACTGAGATGACAATATTCACGGAAATCATCAACGGAAACGAGAGGGGAAAAGGCATTCGTGAGAATGGATCAAGGAGATCGTTGGCAGAGGCCTCAAGGAACGGGAACAGGTTAAATGATGGAGGAGGAAGAAGTAAAAGATATTTCAAAGATTGTTATATTTTGGACAAGGAATACATATTTGACAATACATCGACAATACAGACGTGAAATGTTATTTCAAACGGGCATGGCTCAGAAAAGAACCACGAAACAAGAGTTAAAAACGTACGACACAGGGTCCAAAGTCGTGCCAGTGAGCTTGGCAGTGAGCGCCAATCTAAAGTACGTCATAACATATAAAAAGAGCATAAGTAGGCCAATCTCAAGTTTGTTGTATGATCATCACAGTCCGGTCCTTCCATGAGTTTGAATCTTGTACAATCCAGGGCTTCGCGGGGGATTTCGCGGCGGAAATCAACTCCTGGCACATAGTTTCATAATTCCTCATCGCGCTAGTCTTGTTCTTGACTCCAATCACGGCCGTCCTCAACTCAACCTTTGGGAGTTGGTCTAGTGACGTAAATAATCGGGAACCGAGCATTCGAAGAAGGATGTCTTCGTCGATGTCCTCGGTGCAACCTGCTAGACCCAGATGCGTGAGATGTGGGAACGGGTTGGATTCGGGGGCAGGCCACACGGTGAATTTGAGGAGAGTCATGTTCGTGATGTCGGTACACCATATGGCAAGACCTTGCAACCGACAAAGATATGGCGCACAGATCCAGTTAAATAGCGTTTCGCCATCTACGGGAAGCTGGAGAACGAGCCTCACCAGATATGCTTGAGATCGGCAAATAAGATGATGGAGATGTTCGAAGATCGAATCGTTGTCCGTAGAAAACATTTCGACGTCGTAGAGGCCGGGAAGGGTGAAGCACCGTATGAAGGCTTGGAAGTGTTGGGATCTCCCTCTGAAATTGAAACGTTGGAGATGGCTGTGTTCGAAGGGCGTTGTGGACTGCAGCTCCGTTTCGGTATAGTCGTCAGGACTTGAACCGATAAATATAGCTTCAAGTGATAGGAGATTGACACATGTTTTAACGCCTTCGATGAGATCGCGGACTGTGATGAATTTCATATTGAGGTGTTGGAGCCAGAACGCGGGGGGACGCGACAAGGTAGAAGACATCCGATACTTTAAGGTCTTCAAACTTTGGATCTTGTTAAGAGAGTCCCAGACCTCGGCGACAGCCTGTGCTGTACTAGTGGGTCTATATCCGGACGTATTTGTCATGTGGAGTATTTTCAGAACGGGGGAAGGAATGGCGGGGATCAATTGAAGACATCCAACGAGAGACGGTGGAAAGAAATCTTTGTCTAGCCATAATTTGACCTCCGACCATTGTTGGTAACGTGAACACAGTAAATCTATGATTTCGATGCCTGCCTCCAGTTCCTCTGAAGATTTGGGTTCGGGTTGATGGAATTCGATATAAAGAGGTCCGCGTTTGGCAAATTGCATCCACATCTTCAACGAATGGAGGATACGTTTTGAGGGTCGACCAATGGAAATGGACGACCACAAGTAAGGTTTGTTTTGTGCGATATACCTCCAACGACGGCAAACTTGGGTAAGTGGAATGGGAGTGATTGGAAGGGATGCACAGAGAACAGGAGTGTTGTAGGTATCGTCTGACTCTGGGTCCATTTCCTCCTCGTCGTTGGGAGGTGTCATTATCCATTGGAATATCTCATGCAGCATTTCAGGAGGAAGAGTGTTGATATCTGGCTTGGAGTCTAAATCACGCCTGGAGGAAGTTCCAAACACCATCGCCGAGAGGGTTTGACCTGTTGAACGATAAAATTCACTGAACCTGTCAGACATTCAATTTGAACTCACCAACGTTCTGTATTGATCTCAGCATCTTGGAAACACCTGTGGAAGTTGAATGGGTGATAATTTCGATATAATCATCGGCAAACTTACTGTAACCCAGGGATCCCGTGTGCAACGTTCCTTCTGGGAGCCAGCTTGAAGTTGGAGGCTCGAAGTTGGTTTGCAGAGGATCTCTATATTATAACCGCTGGTTTACAAGGTAACCAGCTATATTTCGGAGAAAGCATTATAATGGCCCAGTGGGAACACATAGATGTAGGATGACAAGTCGAGAACAAGGAAAAAGTCAAGAGAAAAGAAAGTACAAGGGTGTTAACACGGATAGGGGCTGCTGAGTCAGCTTATTGTTTGCAATTGTTAATTCTCGGAGCTTCAGTGTGTCAGCCTACCGCCTGCCTTGAGGCGGAGGAGTGTAAACCCTAATTAACGCCTCTTTCTTCTCTCCAGCATCTATCACCACCACAAGCCATCGTACAAGCCCAGTCTCACTCATAATCACCAAGAACTTCTCCTTTTTCTTTGACATATCTTCAATTAGTTTCACCAACGACTTTTTACGCATTTCTGGCCCTGTAAACATTTCTCCTGAGCTCTCCTAGCATCGAGCTCTTTCTCAACATATCGCACTTATCTTTCGTGAAAACCAAGCGAGTTTAATATTGATTGTTCTTTCAAAACAATCAATTCAAAAGCGTCGACCGCCATCTAAGGGCATTCACATTCTTGCAACCCCTACCACATCAAACGAGACCACTCCATCACAACACAACCACCAACGTAGTAACATCATGGTACGGCTTCATTTATCTTCGTTATGAAATATCCAAAGTTAATATCTTTATTTCTTTGAAATATTTCAGTCCACCAACTGCAAGAAACGCTTGATCCGTGACTTCAAGAGGTTGTCGTCCGACCCTCCTGGTGGTATCTCTGGTAGCCCCCTTCCAGACAATATCATGCTGTGGAATGCCGTTATATTTGGGCCAGGTAAGTCACCCTCTATCTATTCTCCAAGAAATACGATGGCCAACATCCTTTACTAGGCGATACACCTTTCGAGGACGGAACATTCAAGCTCATGCTTACATTCGACGAGTCATACCCCAACAAACCGCCCACCGTCAAGTTCCTTTCGCGGATGTTCCACCCCAACGTTTACGCCAACGGGGAGCTTTGCCTGGACATCTTACAGAATCGCTGGTCACCCACATACGATGTGGCCGCAATTTTAACGAGTATACAAAGTTTGCTGCATGACCCAAACCCAAATAGCCCTGCCAATGCAGAAGCGGCACAGCTATACAGAGAAAACATGAAGGAGTACGTGAGAAGGGTGAAGGTTACGGTCGAGGAGAGTTGGCTTGATCCCGAAGAGGGACCGTTGGGAGATGATGATGGGGACGATCAAGAGAATGAAAGCACGGAGGGTGGTGAGGCGGAGGTGGAAGGAGCTCAGGCGCGCACTTGAGTCCAGGATGGATTTGGATTGAAACGAAGGTCATTTTACTTCATTCCCCCTTTTCTTTCCTTCTCAACCTGCTACGACCCTTCTTGACACTCTTCATCTTTCATTTTTACATGTCTATATGTTTACTCTCATACTCTTCTTCTCCTTTTTTTGGCATTCACATCTCTTATCCTCTACCCATCCATATTCTCTCTTTCTTTCTCTCTCTCTCTCTTCTCCTTTCTTCCTCTTGGTCAAGTTGCAATCGCCACCACACCGTCCCTCTCCTTTTTCGAATTGTAAAACCTTACTCACCTTGTGTCTAATCTGTATCCACCGTTCTATTGCATGTTCAGGCTCCCAATTGATTAATACCACGAGGCTTGATCATCGATCTATGTTCCTCCCGTGTCCTACCACTAATTGTCTGGCCCAAACACTTCCGACGACTGAACGTTTTGGGCGCGAATCAAAAACCCGAAGTCAATTTGTCTGCCTCCTTGTTTTTTTTTTACACGATTCAAAGTCGTTTGAGCCTTATCATTATTTTATTGAAATGTTGATTAATGGCCGAGTGTCTATTCTTGTTCTAGCCATAGATGTTCAAGGTGCGATTGGTTCAACCAGATCGTGAGTTGAAATTGACAGTCCTTTTAATAGAATGATAAACATATATAGGTCCAGGTTAGTCCTCACTCACACGAGCGGGGCCTCGGGCTTAAAAACATCAGATATAACGGCCATAAAAATGATACACCACTCAAAAATCGAAGAGAAGTTGACATTCATCTGACATCCTGCTCGCCGAGGCGGCGCCTGCCAGTGGGCCGAGATTATTTTTGTTGGGGACTAGTCAAAGTCCATATACAAGCCCTCCTGAATCCCTCCCTGGTAGAAACCTGGTTCACTGTTTGACTTCAACCCCTCGTCTCCGTTATCACTAATCCCACCTTGAGGACTTCACTCGCCTTCGGATGACTTTTGTAGATTCTTTCAAGTAGCCATGACATTCTCCGATCTTCCGTTCGATGTGAAGTTGCAAATCTTCGCCTCTTGCCGCCCATTGGACATTATTCGAGGTTTGAGGCAGGTAAGCTCTTCGGTTGTCTGATAAGTACAGATTGATTTCAAAGCAAAACAAACCTACTAGACGTCTCGCGACCTTCATGGAGTGTCAGTGGAGCCTTCGTTATGGAAAAGGATACTCAATCAAACCCACTTCGAAAACCGCCTTCTTCTATTATCACAAGTTGAGATAGATAACATGCCGCTCAGGAGCTTAGAATACACAGCAACAGCACCATCTCGATTTGCATCCACACTGTGGCGCCGTGACACCCGGGCCAAACAACTCAAGCCTCATATCTCCCGAAAATCATTCTACCTCGTCGATCAGGGTTTGCGGCACAATGGGTTCCTTCCAGAGACCCTCCGTCGGTTCGAACTCATTCCCGGTGGCCGTTATCTTCTGTCAGAGCACCGGTGTTCTTCATCGGATGATGATACTATTTTTGACTCGGCCCGGATTCTCCTTTGGGACCTCCAAGCGTCTATTCGAAGTCACAGAGCGTTCACGTCCATCAAACCACTCGCCATCCTCAAAGGTCGATATTGTGTAGCTCCTCTTCATCCAACATCCGATATGAAAGGGTTTCTGCTACTTACTCGTGATACCCAACAGGCGCCGGCTGCCGGTCAAGAGCAACAGTGAGTTGCATCCGGTTAATTTCTTCCCACTATTGAAATGAAATTAACTACGAGCCGGAACAGGGAAGAGAGATTCTCCATTTATCAAATACACCCAACCTCCACCCCGCCCTCTTTCCATCTCGTTTCAGAACATCCCACCCGTATGCGTATGCCTTTCGGCGAGGATCCGAGGGGCACTCCTGGATATAACTATTCTCTCGCTGGTCAACGAGCGCTGATGGTCGAAAAATCCGAAATTACGGTCTGGGATTTTGTTTGTAAGACGTCGAGGTCATGGCGAGCTTCGCCTTTGGAAGTCGACGACAGCTTTCCTATCGTATCTGTAAGATCCTTATTCCTCAAAATAAATCTCTAAAATACGTGTTGTTGATATTGATACGCAGGCTGCACTGACAGATAACCATGTCATTCTGTGCTGCAGGGTGTCTATTCTTATTTGGCGGGTGCCAGTGTTGTCCCCAGTTGGGAGTGACCTTTCAAAAGTTGTGCAGCCTCTGGAACCTTGCCTCAAGATTAACTTGAACGAATGGTTGCCCTGGGTTACAGCTGGGGATCACATAGCTGGGGATCACATGGACCGTCGTTTTCTGTGTGTTGATAATTGGTATTACACCTCATCAGCCAGTCGCTCGTTTCAGGTCGATCACTGTGTCTCCGGGCCACCACCACAGAACGATCAGACTTCCGTACACAGGTACTCTATCCATCTTCCGGAGGCAGGCTCTGTACACCAAAAACCGAAAGTGCTGGAGGTGACCAGATTAACGGAGAACCTTTTCTCAAGAAATGAGTCTGGCCCACGGACCAATCCCACCGACACACTTCAAATGCCCTATCAGCCTGTCTATCAGTATTTCGACCATTATAAATTCTTGTACAGAATTAAAACATGCGACGACGTCGATTCTACAAATGGCACGGCCTTCATGCATTGCGAGGCTTTGGACAGCAAGCGCGGTATTGTTTCAAAGGAGCGAAATACTGTAGACGCCATACACTGACACTGAATATCCAGGTACTTCTAGTCCGAAAGGAGGGAGGATACACCAATTAAAATTGCCTCGTGGAGCCTATGTCCCACAAGGTTCAGGATTCTGTCCAGCAACTGGACGCATGTGCTATGTCAACGTCCTTGACGCCAGATGGAACAAATTCGGTCCATCACTCATCGAAATTGTGGATTTCATATCCTCCCCCGGAAGGTAAGCCAACATAAAGCTGCGTTACTGAGAAAGTATGCACTGATTAATCCATATCACAGGAATGTAGATGATTCGTTATAAACGGGACTTGAACGGAACAGTGAGCGCTTAAGCGCCCAGACAACTGTAGCCCCTAACATTTCTATTTTTAGATTCTTAGCCCTGAACAGAAGGCAAAACTTGGCCATCTGGTTCGTCCAGGTTCATATTTACTTACATAGTCTCTAATCAGTCTTGAAATATTATTTCAACTCCTCTGGACATATCGTTGTCAAAGACCGTCGAGCTCGGCTTTGTGTTTACAAAAAAACCCTTATTGCAGCATCAGACGGTGTTCAATTCATTGAAACTTTATTCACAAGACGAGACGATCATATTGACAACACGGACGGCCCTTTGTATAAGTACATGTCTGAGTAGAGACTACGGTTCATTCAAGAAAAAAAAGGAGATTCACGAGGGCACGTCCAAAAACTATTTCTGACAAAGGCAAGGCAACGTAACTTTGATTCCACATTCTCTGATTTCCAATTCCTTCAAATCCCAAGACTCGGTATCCACATTGCTCTTCTTGATGGCTGCATTTCCTCAGTCAACCGTATGTATATTATTGTTGTCCAAACGAATTTTACAATAATATTGATCTGGACAAAGAGTAAATAAATCAATGTTTTATCAATGAAGAGGAGAAGGTCTCAAAACAAAGCTACGCACCCAATCTAGGATGGGGAAGTAGATCAAGAAGCTCGAGTTCATCTGAACCTGAAACTGGTTCCGCCGCGATGATTCGTCCAGAACTTGGGCAGACTGCATAAAGATGGCGACCCGGATCGTCCATTTCAAGAAGACAAATGTTTTCCGCAGGGGCCTCAGAGCTATCGTTCACGCTTGAATCAGGGTCATGCAAATGAGCGACAAACTTCGCTTTGTGGGCTCGGCTGGAGAACACTTTTCCCTGATAGATACGGCTCGGAGAGACAGTCCACTGCGGCAAAGGATAGGTGAAAGAAGCAGTCTTGGTGAGTTGAAAATCGGGATTGGCTGGGGGACTGGGGATGTCCAATTTATAGCGAACAATCCTGGGGACGCGATGCGTATAGACGATGGGCAACAAATACAGGTCCGGGAAAACGTCAAAATAAATTGGATGTCCTGGATTGGTGTACCAGTTGTCCATTTGGTGGACCTCTAAACAAGGCAGAACATTGCGAGAGACTGGATGGAGTGGTTCATTGAAGGGAATTGTTCTGATTGGAGTCAGTCTAAGAGATCTATCATTGGAAAGAGGGTTAACCAAAGGATATAAATTTGGCTTTTTCCAAATCAGTAAATCCCTGGCGCGAATAACAATCACGTAGTCATTTATGAGATTGATGGCCTTGGTTAAAGTGCATTTAGAATACACGAGCAAAGGAATAGCTTCTGAACACATACTTTAATCTGATCCCTATCATCCAAAGTGTCCGCAGTCCAAATCACTTTCTCATTGCTTACAAAATTCCAGAGACATATGTGCGTGTTGCTGAGGGTTATCACCATATGATCGAAACTAAAGCGAACTTTGGGATCGTTTCGGACGTCAATGGACAATTGCCCGACTGGATAGCAGTGTTTGAGATCAGGATTCTCAGCCGGGACATGGAATGGTATAGTCTCTTCATTCCGAGAGGTTTCTGTCGTCATGTGCATTGGTGATTGTCCAGAAAATCGAGTGACGTGAAAGGTTTCTCTGCTAAAGCCAACAATTCAGTACCCCAGCTAGAACAAAAGATTGGAATGCACTGACCGAGACTCGTCCCCCATGTTCCCATTCAACCCGTCTGGCTCTTTGGAGAATAATAACAGTTCCATGCCATCGCTTGTGGGATGGACTGGGGTCGAGCTTACAGGAATATGGTTCTCAAGGACAGCAACAGGGGTAAGGGCAGAGTTTTTTAATTTCATGGTCAACCACCCAACATCCCAGACGCACAGATAGGAACTCTTCCTGTTTGGTTGAGAAGAAATGGACACCTCAGTTTGAAGGTGTTCTGTAACCAAATATCGGCCCCCAGGAACAAGATACATTTGCTTGACCTTTTTAAACGAATGCATATAACTGCGTTTCACAAATTTGCCGCGATCTCTGAGTTGGGGGACAATAGCGCCAAATTTGATGCAGAGTTGACCAGATAGCTGGTGACTCTCGGGACTCGGGTCGTCGTTATTCATCATATACAAGAACCGGATACGTGCCATGGCAGCAAACTCAAAGTGTTTGACGCGCTCCATCCTTTCCGGGGAATACGAGGGCAAAAACAGGCCGTCCTCCTCGCAGATACGTTGAAGGATTTTCTCCCATAGAATGAAGGATCGAGAGACTTCGCACCATTTCCTAGAAACCTAATTGATGTACATACAGTGAACATCTAGTCCAACTGAAATATGGAACACGACATCTGACTTACTTTCCTAACTGTGGTGATAACTTCGTTTGGAGGAAGATAGGAGAAGATTTTCTCCACTATTCCTTCAGTTTGGGGGTCGGAGCTGAGGCTTCCCCAATCGTGCTGGCATGCCATCTCGTCGTCCTGGGACATAGGGCGTGTTCAGTTGAGTTGGAGACTTTTGCAACTGTGAGGCAGGATGGCAAGGATTGTAGAGGTTTCTGGTGGTATAAATATGCTCGTGAACTATGCGATACTGTAGGAGGAGGAAGACCTATACCAGTGTACTCAAAGCTCTTCACTAGGCGACGTGATGTCGTTGCGAAAGAGCTTGCTGGTATCGTCATTGTTTGAGTCATTGTCCTGGCAGAACTATGGAAACCTGCTTGATTTCATATCCATTTGCACCTTCTTCCTCAAATCCAATTGTGAGTAAGAATAGAACATGTTCAGCTTGCAGCTTGAAACAGAAGAGAACAAAAAAACTGGAGACGTCGCGAGACAACAAGCGCTGGGCTGGAAAAAAGACAAGGTTGAGAAGGGAGTCCAGAGCGATTTTTAGCAATACGTACTTACTAAAGTCACAATAAGGAAAGGCTGTGTGTGTAGCACTATGTGTGGACAAAGTCCTGATAATCAGAATCGACACACATTGGAATGACATTGACAGGTAGGATACTTACCTTTTAAATTTTATGACACGTGGTTTCGAATCAGGCAGTGTGTGAGTTGTATTTCCTGAAAACCCAGGGTGTACACACAATCGTGAATGATATAAGAATATTCTTTGGATAGAACAAAAGCACATAAAAGGGGCAGTGTACTTGTTACAAGACAAAAAGTCTGCACTGTCATTCGAATTATGAATACAGAGAAAGAGTGCACGGAGTGGGAGTGTACGTTGAAGGGGGTGAATTATACATAGGTATAACAAGAAGGTTCACTGTGGATGTCCATTATGTCGCGGATGGGAAGAGTCACGCCCAAGGAATCCATGAGTAGGACGTAGTCGAGGGTAACATTTTGGGACGGAGGAACGGGTGACGTTTGTCCGGAAATTTCGTATAGACGACGAGGCAACATTAGTTGCCAATTCCACCATACACGATCAAGATTTGCGTGGTGCAGGTAAAACAAAGGGTCTGAAATCTGAATGAGGTGGCGAGTACAAGAGTAACACTAAAAATGGCTTACCGCCTGGGCTTGAGTAGAAGTTGCTCATTTCACCGCCAATCGCAATATGACCACCATCGTGAATTTTGTGGTCAGAGGTAACAGGCTCGCCCTCTAATTCGATTCGGAAGAGTTCGAAAGTTGGAAGTTTAGTAGCATTGGCCACTTCGGCCGCACTGAGGTATCGTGTGAAGGACTCCTTGATCCCACGAGTAAAGCAATGTTTTGTGGCGAGTTTTCCGGGGCCGAGACTAAGGGTATAATTGGCAAAAGGGCCGTCTTGAACGCAGCCACGGAACGCATCCGGGAATATTTTTGAATCGTTTCCAAACGATGGCAAAGTGTAGGTGCCGGGAACACCGTCTCCTCCGAAGCCAGTGACTGGGTCGTAGACGGGGGCGTTGCGGAAACTATGGACCAGAACGATAATTTATGTCAGTAGTCTTGGAATAGTCATTCCAAAAGAACAAATCGATGGCGCACTTTTCTACATCTTGAGTCCAATCCCAGTAGCTTGAATAAATTCAATCAGAAAATGGAGCGATTTTTCCCGATGCAAAAAACATACGGAGTAGCGCCCTTATATCCACATTCTTTTTTGAGTGCAATCTCGTATGACTTCACAAATTGTCTGTGCCATGGAAGAAATTGTCCCTAGAATGACAGTCAGTCTCAGCTGGCGTAGCGAGTCTGGAAAGGAAATTACCGCGACGTGAACTCTGTCGGCCATGGTGATATGGAACGCTTGAAATTCGTCAAATCGGGTTCGCGCCTCCTTCATAACTGGTTTGTGAGGTGGGTGTTCTTGAAGACATTTTACAGCCGTGATATATTCAGCCTTTTGAAAATCTGTCAATGTTCTCCTAGATACATATTTTTTGCGTCAAAACAAAGTGAAGACGAGAAAAGGCATGATTACGTACCATTCCTGGCGTTCGAGTAGCGTTTCGCATTCCTTATGCCTGTCTGGTGTGTTCTTTCGCGAGTCATTCTTGGAATCGAGACGTCGATTTCCCCCCTCGATAACTGCAGCGTCACTGCCCAAGACCGACGTTTGGAAAATGGCGGTGATAAACAGGAAAGCCACGAGAATGAACGAAATCGAAGTCATCGCGAGAAGGTCAATAATCTAATGCTGAAACGAGGAGACCTTATAAGTGCCGGCTTGGAGATTATACGGGTTCGATGATAGCCGTCAGGCCAATTCATGACAGGATCGAAAGGTAAATATCAAGTTTATAGTCGTGATCGGGGCCGTTGTGCGAATGATGGAGCTTCCAGGTCACTGAGCTTGATGTTATGAGAAGCGAGAGCGCCTCAAAGGGGTGGGGCCGACAGATTGAGTGATTGAGTATTGGTCATTAACAGGGGACGTTATTACTTTGCCTGGGTGATCGGAACGAGGGTACAGTATAGGAGGTTGATACTCTTAAAAAATCGATTCCAGTGATACATCATCTATGCTGCAAAGACAAGAGATTGGTAAGGAGCTCCACACCGCGTAGAATTGATACTCGTACCATGGGAGCTGAGACAGCTGTAAGTGATTGTTAACAAACACTGGCAGACAACTGATATACATCAACAAAGGGAACGCAGGGTTAATGGACTCAGATACGAATGAGGTCTTCCAGCCCAGTCGCAAGGTGACGCGAATATACAAGTGTTAATCAATCTGACGAGCTGTATGTAACGTCCTGAAGAGGCTGTTTTTGATTGCAGTTTCTTCTAGTGAAGAAGAACGTACTAGCAACGTAAACATCGAGCTCGGGTCAATGTGATGAGGTATTAAAGTCGTAAAGATCCATCGAACGCCCCAGGGTAAGTTACTTTGATGTTGAGCAGTGGTAGAAATATCGTGCAAGTTGAGCGGAGTGCGATTGGGTAGTTGATGTGAGTGTCGATGTTATAAAGCATGGGAAGGACATGACGTTTGCTAACAATGGCGTTGAGCAAGTATTAAGCAACCACTGAAAGCCAACTGAAGGAAGTGGGAAGGAAAGTGAGAAAGGCGGTGGTGAGGCAGTTAAGTCATCATTTGCCTGGCTGACTTTTCCGACGCAACAAGCTTAAGCTCTAGGCCTGTCGCTACGTAGAGGAAGGTCGAGAGCATTCACTTCGTTTCTTTCAATATCCATATTGAACCCGCGAAGACGTAACCGAATAAATGAAATTCAACTTGCGTTCAACTACAAGGTTGGTGCATTGGTAGTTGACTGAGCCGCTATCCCTCGATCCCACGTTGTCTGGCCTGTTTGTGTTTGACCAAAGGCTTCGGGAAATCGAGGGCCTCTATGATGTATATGTCGAGTAAACATATTCGTCATGACCATTCTCTCCCAACTTGTCGTCCGGCTTCCACACAGTCTCCGACACTGACTCCTCCCACACCAGCACCGATGATGGCCAACCTTCCCGCCCAGTCATTTACCGAAAGCGATTCACCTCTTTCACTACCTGGCGTAAGGAATGCCTTCACTTCTGCCATCCTGTCTAGGTGTCCAGGAAGAAGCGTTGGTATGCATGCTTCATTCTTCCAGATGCGCCAGTAAACAGGATCTGGGAGGTCATGACCGAGATGGACCTTGAGCTGGTCCAGAAGGTCGCCGATGAAGGGCGGTACAGTTTTCGACTCTTGTTCTGAAGAAACAAGATGCTCAGGAAGAGGTGGCATGGGATACGGACCACCCGTCATGATGGTCAGTTTGGTGTGCGAAGCCTTATTGTAGTAATCTTGGACATTCGGATGATCTTGGGCATGGAGGGAACAGGAATCGAAGACTGTGCCGAGTATTCCTGTTGAAGAGGAATTTGACGAGGTAGGATACCCATCAGGCGGACGAGGGATCAAGTACCCAAAGCCTTCAGGATGGATGTCTTTAGGAGGCGATGGGAAGACGATGTTGACCACATAGACCGTTGACATTGGATTCTTGGTCAAATGAGGAATGGGCAATAATTTATCAGATACGAGGTTGCGTAATGAGGGGAGAGAAAGTGTTGAAACGACGCGATCTGCTTTTAATGGCGATATATCACGAGAATGGGAAACCTACTTGAAAGATAAGAAGAAGAAAATGTAAATGGTAGGGACCAATGCGTACCTCGATCGTCTTCTCATCGACAAGATTCAGGCCGGATATATGTGAATTTTTGACAAGAGTGACGTTTTGCGTGGCCAGCAGGCTGGCTTCCAGAGCTTTTGTCAATGTTTCCATCCCATTCCGGAACGAATAAACAGAGACATCTCGCATCATTTCTGGAAGATTTCCCAATTGGTATCTTCCCGCCTCTTGCAATGGGTGTTTCGTTTTGGATTGTGGAACGAGAAACCCGCGAACAATGCTGCCCTTTCCTCGATCCTCTGCGTCCCAGATGCCCGGAAATGCCGCACGGACGCTTAATTTTCGAGAATCGGTGGCGTATATCCCATGCACCAACGCGCTTCCGAACGTCCGTGCGAATGTCGAACCGAGTCGACGGGAGAAGAAAGAATCGACACTCTCGTCCCGTAAGTCTTGAGGCCGATTGGATTTCTTGAATGGCTCGCATAGGATGGCTGGGAGCATGATTTTCGCCAAAGGAGAAGACATCATAGATAAAATGGATGATGGGATGCGTTGAAGTCCAGAGGGTCCGGGTGTGCCATAAAATTCTGGAATATATAAGAAACGAGCTTTGGCAGGTGGGGCAGTCTTAGGGACTGTTATAACCTCGTCCTCAAGCTTGAGGAGATTTATCTGTCATTTCATTCAGTTTGGTCAGAATACAAAATAGATATTCACGGACTCACCAACTCTAGGACCGATTTCCCGTTAGGCCTTAAGGACCTTGGCCCCGCTTCTAGGAGCACCGAACTTTGCAGCTGGGGTATCTCTACACGCTCCGAGCGTACCCAGCCTCCCAGTCTGCCTTGCCTCTCCAAAAGAATGATTTTCGAGGCTGGAAACCTTCGCGAAAGATGAAAAGCCGACGAGAGGCCTGTGAGGCCACCTCCCAAAACCGCGATCTGTGCAGGGGCCATTTACGTTGTAAGATTTCCCTTTATGCTTCTGGAGTATCTTTGCGATAATCTAGCATCATGTTAGAAGAATTTTGCGTTTTGGTTGGCGAAATTGGTCGCCGTGAATGGTGAAAGCAAAGATCAGTGCGTGGTGGCCCTGCGACTCTGTGCCAAAAATAGTTTAGGGCCAGTTTATGTGGGAAAACTCCCAAGAGGAACAATACTTACCATGGTCCATAACCGACTGGAACAAAAAAGCCATCATGACGATCATCAGCGCTCAGATCTCAGCTTGCAATGTTTTGGCAACGGCAGTGCTGGAATCATAACTTTGCATCGAAATCAAAGAGACTATTATGTCTCTTGAGAGTCTATTTTTGAGGCAATGTTGAAAGTGATGGTGCGTTCACAAACTCTTTGTTCCTTTTTTGTTGCTCAACGTCAAGCCAACGATGTCCAATCGTAGTATCTGAATCCTCGAATCCTGATGCACCCTACTGTCATAGGCTTCTGTCCTATTGTATAACCGTCAAGACGCTAGACTGTTGTTAAAAATATGTTTCTTCAAGCCTTCTTGAAGTCGTCTGTTCTCAAGACGATTCTGGAGGCGCGAGTCTGGCGCTATTTTCGGTAGGAATTATTGTTCGTGAAGACAATATTTATACTGCACAAGTTCTCAACATTCTACAGGATTTGCCCCCCCAAGTCATACAGCTAAACAGCCCCTGTGTCGCAAGGAGCCATGGCCATCGTTGACGAAGCTCTTCCTCTTGATATTCTACTGGAGATTCTGGGTTTCATTCCGCCACGCATGATAATCCAGAAAGTCAGAGTGGTAATTCAATTTCATCTTCTTTTATGATCCATGATTAACGAGTGTCAATTAGCTGAACAAGGCAATGAAATCAATCTCGGAACTCGTCATCCTCTGGACAACTTTGCTCCACCGCGTCTGCAGGGAAGATTGTATCTTTGCACCTACGTTTCCCCTTCACCGGATGTCTGTCAAGGACCTCGAGCACGCTGTGACCAGACCCAACGCCTTTCTATCTCGAATATTGTCAAGCAGGTTGAATCCTGGAAAAAGTCTTCAGGGATATAGGGAGCAATCCCTCGATTTTTTCGGAATGCCCCCAGGTTATGGAGTGGAACATCAGCTCAGGTGCCTCTATGTTGTTCCTGGTGGACGATTCTTGGTTACAAGTCACTTGGAACGTCCTCGTAACCTTCAAAGTCTTGATTGGGTTTCGTACCTGAACATATGGGACGCTGGGTGGCTCGAGACACCAGAGCCCCCCCAATCAATGCCCTGCCAGCCCCCTATTGCAAGCTTTAGAAACCGCGCTGTTGGGAACATGACCCCTGTTCATCCCACTCGTAATGGAGAGGGATTGCTACTCTTTGCCAGGAAGGACGAAGATCATTGCGCAACATTCTCTGAGGGTGATAGGTCTGCCTTATGCTTTCATTGTTATAAAATTTTTATTGATTGTTGAGCTCTTCACAGATTGCAGCATTTCTATATTTATGAAATATATCCTACCAAATTGATCCCACCTCGTGAGGTCGGAAAGCTCAGTCTCGACATTTCCGGAGAGGAGAAATGTTGCTTGAGTTTTGAGCGCCTGGCCATGATCTTTAACCGCACGATGATCATCATTTGGGATTTTACAAACGACACTTTGGCATCTTGGGAGTCCCCTGTTCTTCAAGGCCAAAATATTCAAACAGTAAGTCTCACTTTTATCTTCACATTGAACAACCCTCATCAAGGTTCGTAAAAAGATCATACTCAAAGGCAACCACATTCTCCTCGTTCTCGATGATGAGTTGTTGATATGGGATATTCCGGAATTGTACCCTGCTGGCGACGATCGTACCAACCCACAGTCAATTGATCCAATTTGGAGCTGCCCCATGGAACGCTTGCAGATCCCTTCATCTGGACAGTTATGCCGCTTTTCAATCGAGAAACTTGACGATTGGTACACAGATTCACGTCATCCAATCTATCTCGATGCTGTGATACAAAGTGGTCACACCTACACTGACTTTCCCCACCCAAGCTTGCCTTCGATCGTTCGTTATAGGGTGACCATACCCAACTCTCTTGTTGATAAATACGGTTTCCCGGTCGCTAAAACCACAGTCATCACCCAATTTGCCAAGTTTTACGACATTCTCGAACCAACTTACCACGATGACAGTCCCAAATACTACCGCATTTCTCGCGGAAACATCGTTGTCAACCGGATCCGTCATGAATCCGACCTCTACATCTATAGCCACGACATCGTCCGTGGTCCCTCTTTTGCTTGCAATACATCGTTTTTGCAATTGCCCCAGGTAGAAAAGAAATTGGCGGATTCGATGTACTTGAACCATGTCGCAGTATGTCCGACATCCGGAAGAATATTCACATACCTTCCAAGAAACCCAGAAGAAATCATGATCGCAGAAACAACTCGTCATCCTGAATGGAGTGCGTGTACCCATGAAATTGCTCGTTTTGACACTGATTGACTTCATAACCTTACAGGGGGAGGCTTGCGTGACCTGACTCTGAGAATTTATGACCCGGCCACAGATCCCACTCGCCACTGATGCGTTCATAACGGGACGACTCATGATAGTCATGAGCTATGAGGAGTCTACGTCTACGAATGCTCGCCAAGTCCACAGTGAAATTGTGCCGGCCCAAACAAGGTCTCCTGATATCAAATGTGTCCGATTATCCCATGCCATGTTTTTGTGTTCGCTACTTTCCCCAACTTCTTGAAGTTCCCTCGAGACCACCAATTCTGTTGAAACAACGACTCCCAATGATCTATGTGTATTCGTACAAATGTACATGTCTAAATTAATGAAACTATAAATTTACCAATTAAAAGCCACATTTGTCAAGCAGATCGTTAATACTACAACCGACCAGAGGCCTGTGAGGCCGCCTCCCAAAACCGCAATCTGTGCAGGGGCCATTTATGTTCCAAGTTTTCCCTTTAAGCTTCTGGGATATTTTTTCGATGGCCTAGCATCATGTTAGAAGAAATTTGGGCTTTGGTTGGGGAGGTTGGTCGCTGTGAATGGCGAAAGCAAAGGTCTGTCCCTTCGGCTCTGGCATACGCAACCGTACATACAAGCTTTATGCCCGTCGCTACGCGTCGAAGAGGACTCGCTTCGCTCGCCCTTTCTCTACTTCGCTTTGGGCAACAGCTTGCCGGGGCTGCGCCCCTGGACCCCCTTTGGTCGGTGCTGGCGCACCTCCGTAGTTGAAGATTATTGAAATTATTTCTATTCCCTTTATTGAAGAATGTCATAATTTAATATTTTCCCCATTATCACTCCTATTGATTACTTAAGGAGACAGTCATAGCGCAGCACCTTCGGCGCTGCGCTCCCAATCCAATTTTTTTTTCTCAGTCTGAAAGGAAACAGGAAGTATTCATCATTCCATTTTTAAAGAGATTCTGAGGAACGATGTAGCGGCGCCCTCCGGGCCGCCGGAAGCCCCCACCCGCTTCGCGGGCCCAAAAGAAGGTGGGAGGTTGCTTAGTCAAACTTACCTAAGCAACTGACTTGGGGAAGGCTGTTAATATATTAGATATATTAGATTAGATGTACACGTTGAACGCGAGGCTGATTTTACTTGTTCGAGTCATTCACACCCTCTGTTCCCGTTAATGATCTCTGGACTACTGCGTAATGGGTACATTTCCTCTATCCTTTTTGAATGACCTTTGATACCCGAGTTTTGCAGTCCAAAATTCATGTCCAACGCGCCAATGGATGGAAAAAATCCGCCAGCCCCTGATCCAAGCTCCCAGACTCCTCTGGCGATGAGCATGGGCCGAAATCGTACATCGAAATCGTCATGTTCCATTAATCGTCGAAGTGAAGATGAGGTGAAGTTTCAACCTTATTCATTTTTCTCAATACTGATAACTTTCACTCAGCAGTCGGAGCCTCTAGCAAGTCCAGTGTTTCTTTAAACATAAGGGAAAATGCGCTAATGAGACTCGCCACCACTGTAATTGCAGTCACATCCCATTCAAAGGAACCATGTACTCTATGAACGCCTTCTTATGCACAAAGGGCGAGGTTATCCACAATGGATACCAGCCCTTCAGCTGGGTCTCCTCCCATCTCACCGAGAAAAAGGAATATCCATCGGCGACGTTGGTGTCCTTTTTTACGGGTCATTGAGTTTCCTATTCAACATATATCTTCCCGCCGACGACCCCATTCATCTCAACCGCAGGCGCCTTCCAGAAGGATTTACTCCACTAGATTTCCCTCTGACCTCGACGGATGTCCGAAAACTTCAAGCGTTTCCCGAAGGAAGCTCCCTGGATAGTACTTATGTCGGACGTGTTTGGAGTTGTCAAAGTCCAGATGAGTTAGTATTTTGTCTCAAACTGTTCTCATGAAAATTCACCAGCCCGATTTTATTGCAGGATACTGGCCTTCGAATCAGCAACTGCAACACAAGGCACTACATTGACGATGCCGGAAGGGGCTTATATGGAAGAACTCACCAACATTTCCAATGTTCGCGACTACATCTCTGTTCACGCCGAAAATTGGTACAAGTTCGTAAACGTCACCTGCGGCCGTGAAGTAGACAATGGTGATGTGAGGCTAGTTGTTGGCTCTGACAAGGCGAGTTCTTGGGGAGTATCTATATATTCCACGATTTCTCAGCCACTAGGACGTTTGGAATCCGATGACGAACATGTACCCAAAAATGCTTTCAATGAAGAAACTATATCCCAAGGCTCATATTATCCACCGAAACCAAATCATCCTGTAAATCAATGTTTGTTTATCCGTACTCTGAACGTCATGCTTTCGAACGAAGTATGGGAAGAGCTGTTTCCCAAACAACCTGCTGTGAATACGGGGGTCATTATAACTCAAACACCCATGGGCCCTGTAAGAGGAATTTATTACCCGCAAGTCGTAATCACTAACTATGACCTTTGGGATTTTCAAAGGATGCAGTGCATCCTTCCAAAGTTCTGAATGAATATCTCTTAAATGAGGTATGTTGTTCCTCGTTCATCACAAAATATGGTTCATCCTGTCTTTAGATACCAAGTGCTAGGATGTCCATTGTCAGCGACAGAGAGTGGTACACCAACTCCATCCCATCGGTATGCATCTCATTTTTCTGCTTCCTTTGATATGATTTTTAATCATTTGTGGCCATAGATGGCAGAGCCTTTTGATGACGCGTATCTCATTTTACGAGTGCTGGAAAAGAACAAAGTAGCTTACAAGAATGGTGAGGATATCCATCTTCTTTTGTTAAAAAATTGCGCTTATTTCCGTTTTTCAGGAGCGGCATACTTTGAGCCCAAAGATCCGGACAACGTCAAGCTACTGAACCATCTGATCTCGCAGGTATACAGCCTGATAGATGGAACGACTACTGTGGAACAATACCTGTTCGGTGGCGAAGGTGGCGCTCTTGAAGACATTTCCCAGAGGCGGTGCCATTTCCTCAGAAAACTTGAACAAGAACTACTGCAGTGTTTCCTGGTTAACCGGGTGGATCTCTCTGATTATTACGCAGATCGACGCGAGGAGTTTCCGGACATCATTACCTTTTTACAGGACATTGCGGAAAGTGCTCGCGGCGGTAAAATCGAAGTGATGCTTAATCCTCTGGCTCCAGAAACCGATTCATATGCCGCCAAGTTGAGCGGGCACCCGCATCGCCTGTTGACTATCAAAGAAGTGGTCCATCTCGCTGGTCTCAAGCTTTCGACATCTAATAACCCATCCGCACCTGGAACAGAGTCTATTGAAGCACTGCGCTTTTGGTTGAACCGGCCTCCTACAGAGCAGTCCGATGAGGACCGAAGCATTTGCTTGCTCAGACTAGGAGAGGTCTTACTCAGACGGTTTTCTCAATACCACGAGCGAGAAGACCTCGACGAAGCCATCTTTTATTTCCAGCACGTATCGAGTCTGACGCCATCTTCCACTCTCCAACTCGAGGCATGCGTCGCATTATGTGAA